>JAVQJF010062710.1:0-10923 GCA_036023855.1 Gadopsis marmoratus | reverse complement strand
TGTGTGTGTGTGTGTGTGTGGGGGGGGGGGCAGACAGGCAGATCACCGGCCTAACAGAAACATACCCACACACCCCTTGAACAAAAACAATACTGTCTCACATAGGCAATTATGCTGGCATGTCCAGGCCTAATCTAAAATATTACACAATCCTTTTTCCCGCAAAGGTGGCAAAGATTTAGACAACTACAACAGGCAATGCTAACAGATTACGAGGCTGCTACTGAATCTACAGAGCTCAATCACGACACGGAAAAGGCTTACGAATGATTCTTGTTGTAATCATGAGCATCAGCCGATAGTGTGTGTGTGTGTGTGTGTGTGTGTGTGTGACAGAGAGAGTGTTGGGGGGGGGGGTACTGGGCCGCTCCCTAGACAGATTAGGGGGTCCAGTCAGCCTTCATATTTTGTCTGTCTACTGTCGTCTGCTGGGACTCATCCGATTACTGAGCCACCCTTAACACTCTCTCAAAAACACACACGCACAGTTTAAAGACAAAGGTATATAAATTCGAGCACATACACAAGACTATGCAAATGTGAGGAGACAATTATATTGCCACCACCCACAAACACACACACATACATCAGCGTGATGCGCCGTCTTCCATTTCAGTTTCTGAACGCAACAGACACAAAGACACTCTAATCCTTACGTAATCCCCTTCTGCAACCAAACACCAAACTCTGGTCAGATCAACTCTCTCTCCCACACACACCGGCTTGACTGATCCAAAACTACTTTGAAATGTCAGTTACTTATTGGAATGAACTCATCCACATACAAACTGTCATCATGGACATTATATGAATTCAAACTAACATAGTGTTCTCATTCAAGTGCCTTAGGTTTATACTTTTATAACTGTGACATTAAAAACAACAGCTTTATCTTAGCAGGGCCTGCATTTTTCCAATGCACATGCAGGACCTGCTAAGACACTATAAACTGTCTGAAAATAACAACTTCCCTAATTTCTTCAGTACACTCATTCCTTAGTTAAGTCCTCATGGACACACCAACAGAGACATCTAGTGGTGAGCTCTGGGCCCTACAAAAAGACAGGCGCACAACTAAAATAAGGCTCACAGTGGGACACAAGGGACTATTTCAGGAAATATAACTTTGCATTGCTTACAGACGGTTTTTAATCTTTTGTTCTGTCTGATAAGCTGATAAACTGGTCTCACATTTAGAGGTAGATGGGCTGAGTGTTCTGCTGTTTTCTGTGCTTTCTCTTTCTCTTTCTCATCTCATTCTTCTTTTACTGGTGTCCACCATGACCATTTGAACTCAGTCTATGCACGTAATTAGAGCTGGAACGATTAGTGAATTAATCAGTGATTTAATTAATAAAGTCAAACCAAAAGAAAATAATTTTTTTATTTAATTCGTTTTAATAATGTATTAATCGTTTCAGTCATTTATCAATCAAAACCTACATACCATTCTCTGGTTCCAGGCTCTCCAATGTGAGGATTTGCTGCTTTTCTCGGTTTTATATCATTGTAAACTGAATATCGTTGGGTTTTGACAGTTGGTCGGACAGAACATGACACTTGATGACATCACCTTGAAAAATATGATGGATATTTGTCACATTTTTGTGAAATTCTATAGATCAAGAAATTAATAAAGAACATTATTGACAGAGTAGTCAATACTGAAAATAATTATTAGAAGCAGCCCTAAGTACAGTTTCATCAGGAATTAAGACAAGGTAGCGAACATTTAAAAATAAAAGGTGAACAAGATTGTGGTCTCCAGTATTTGAGTAATTATGAGTCTGTTAATTTCAATATAAACAAGTGTTTGCTTATCAGTCAGACTCACCTAGTTTGTATGTCAGCACATACAGGACTGTCCAAGGGGTTCCGGGCACTGCCAGCATCTTCCTCCACACCCTCCACGGCCTCATAGCGTCTGCTCCCAGTCCCCTCCTGCTTCCATCTGCCTGCTGGCCCCTCACAGTGTCATCATCCAGCACAGGGGCCCCCCACACAAACAAAGCCACGCCTGCGTACACAAACGTCAGCAGCATAAACATCCAGCTCCATCCAGCCACGTCGATCACAGCCAGCAGCCCACCTCCGGCAAACACCGATCCAGCTTTGTAGCCCACAACTTGGGCCGTGTTGCCCAGCCCCAGCTCCCCACGACCTTTCAACAACCCCACTGCGGCCCCGTCTACAGCGATATCCTGTACAGAGGCCAAGGTGTTCATTGCCAACAGGGTTCCTGCTACTCCCCAGATATGTGCTTCTGGGGCCAGGGCAGCACTGGAGAGGCATGTCAGAGCCAGGCCAGACACCGTCCCCACCAGCCAGCGACGCTTGCTGCCGATCCGGTCTACCAGAGGGGCCCAGAGCACCTTGAGGACCCAGGGAAAGTAGAGGATCTTGGTGAAGCCGATGCGGGTGAGGGAGTGACCAGCTCCACGCAGGTAGACAGGAAGCAGGGAAGACTGGAGCCCATAGGGAATGCCCTGTACAAAGTACAGCAGGCCCAGGAAGACTAGTTTATCATTCATGATCTAACTCAAAAAGACACCCTCTTTTTTTGAGCAGACACTGTAGTGGTGCATTGGTCAGGTCATTGTCATTAATTTTGGTTATGGGGGAGCACTTCAAATGGACTGGCCGAACCAGATGAACTGACTGACCTGAAATGAAAAGACAAGAGTGTCAGAACTTCAGTTTAATTGTTGTTGAACTTGATCTTGTTGTAGAGGATAAGGGGTGGCTAAAGACTTTCATAGCTCCTGGAAGCAGCCTTAAAAGGACTCGTCTCTTCTGCCGTTTTACTGCTTCTCTGCCCAGCTCAGTTACCAGCAACGTTAACCTGGCTAAGGTTAGCTCTTCAATGTCAAATGACTTATGTACAGACACGTGTTCAATATTACGGTGTTTTCATTTAATTTAATTTGTATCAATACACAAAAGTGACTTTGAACCGTTGACATTTCGCTGACAGGTACAATAGTTAAGTTTGCTGCCAGACTTCCTGACTAGCTACCGTTAGCTGGCTAGCTTGCTGTCATGCTAAGCTTCTTAGTAAACGGACAGCTTTAAAACACATTTGTACCGCATGTCAAGATTATTCGGGGTGTTGTTGTAATCAGAAAAACAGTTCCGTGTCTGTTATGAGGTAAACACATACTGGGAAAGAAGATTGGATAGCCTAGCTTTAGCAAACCAGAGAAGGTGCTCCGCTTGTTTATAGTTGTGGTCTGTGTGAGCTATGAGGTTGCCAGGTGTTGTGACAGAAATCCCCCTTCGGCGGATGGCAAACCGAGGGTGGTCGTGTCTGTGTGATATGTAATGTTACAGCCCCGGTACCTGCTTTCTTAGTACCACCTTTAACCACCTGGTACATTTCCGGCTATTACAATGTAGTAATAATAATATATTAATGATCCAACCTGGCAACCTTAGGTCCCCTAAATCTCGCTAAAATATACAATAGCTCCACCAGTGGTGGTGGAGCTATTTTTTCAACTATTTTACATAGGACTGCAACTAATGGTCATTTTTATTTTATTAATCTGCTGATTATTTGATCAATGACGTGATTGATTGTTTGGTTTGTAAATATTCATAAAATAGTGAGAAATACCCACTAGTATTTTAAAATTAATGAAATAATTGAAAGGAAAAGCAGCAAATCCCATGAAATCCCAAGAACCATGACATGTTTTATTAAAAATGATTTAAATAATCAATTATCAAAATAGTTGCCAGTACATTTTCTGTAGTCGACTAACTGATTTATCAACTAATCATTTCAACTGTACTTGTATAAACCTTTGGATAGTTTAGTTTACAACATATTTACAACATATTTAAGCTCTTTGTATATTTTTATGCAAAAATGACATGTAAAGTAACTAGTAAAGCTGTCAAATAGTGGAATTAAAAGTACAATATAGCAGAGCAGAAGCAGAAAGTGGCATTAAAAGAAATACCTTGAATTTGTACTTAAGTAGAGTGTAGTAGAAATTCTGTATTTACTGCTTATTTTCCTATTTTATGAATCAGCTATACAAGGTTGTGTTGCAGATCAGTTTGACCTTCTGTGTGTAAGGCCTTAAATCAAGCCTTACATGGGCGCTTCTTCCTGTAAGAAGCACCCATCTTTTTTCTCTCAGATACATTAGGAAGCTCCATCTCTGGATGAAGGAAGGACAAGACTGTACGGTGCACTTGGTAGAGTGCTAGTATTGTTTGAAGACAAAGGACCGTCACCAAGATAACCTTCACTTTTCTATCATTGATCTGTTTATGAATGGGAGTGTAAACTTCATTCAGTGGTCATTTGTTGTATAAAGGAATGAGAAACTGTATGCCTAAAAACTGAAATGACTGTTTATTGTTGAATACATCAACTTTGCATCAACTTGCCCAAGTAATGTACTTATTCCACCCCTGTCCATCATCAGTCTATGTGATTCCTTGTTAGTGTTTGCACATCGAGACTGTCAATTGTGTCGCATTCTAATTCCTATATTATGGAATACCCATCCATTTTTCTTCTATATAATAGTAGGTACTAATACTATCGGTGGTTAAATATTTGGCAACATATCTTATAGCTGCTAGGTTCACATCCGTCTGGTGTGTACTGTATGTGCATGTGCAAAGAACCGAGACCAATGGCCCTTCATACAAAAGCTTTTATTTGCAGAATGTCCAAGCTCCTTCAAGGGTATGCCTACTGCTGCCACTGAATAGGATTGGCACATGGTAATCTGTTAGCAGCTGCACCGAATTCAGCTTCTCTTCAAGCAACAGATATGAGAATCTAAGGAATGTAAAGCTAAGTTTGTCTGAATGAAAAGAAATAAAAAATATATATCTGCTGAAGCGTTGTTGATTCTATGTTAATCTTTGGTCATTGCTGCCAATATCTTCTAAATGTCATGAAAGTCACAAAGGAAGACAGTCCCATCAGTTCTCCACAAGAGTATAGGGCACAATATGTGTGAAGAGATTATAGGTGCTTTTCCACAGCTGGATCTTCAGTTGCATGAGCCTTGAGTCCACCGATTGGGTATTAGTTGTCACCCCCACAGAGAGTAAGCAGAATCTTCTCATAGTCCCCTTTAGTGTCATCCTGAAGGAAAAAAACATAAACATGTATACCATAAATAAACCAGAGCGACTGACATCTAGGATGGTCTATTGTTATTATCAGTGGTCAGATGTTTGCTCACCAGAATATCCTGGTAGAGTGTTTTGCCGTAGTTTTTCTTGTATTCATTCTTGATCCGCTTCATGTCGATTTCAGAGCGGGTCACCATGATGCGGGTCAGGATATTCTTGCGGGTACCTGTACCCTGATGGGCAGAAAATAGTCAGACAGGAAGGCCCTGGGCAACAGGAGCAGCATCAGGAAACACAGAAGCATGAGTTTCTTTTTACTGTACCTTCATGGACAAGTAGAGCTTCTCAGCAAAGAATGCAGGTCTACTTCCAGCACACTTCACTACGGTTATTAAAAAAAACAAAAAACAAGAAACAGTTCAAGGATAAATCAAGTCTGTGCATAAATCACTGGATGGATGCTCAGGTAATAAAGTCAGAGAAGAAGAGTGCGCCTTTACCTACTGCTGTAAGACAATTTTCAATATCGCCCTTCATCTCCAGATCGATAGCTTTGGCCACATCCACTTTGCTGTACTTTGTGTACCTGTCAAACACTGAAAAGAGAGGGAGTGGCATCAGATCTGACAGGAACAAACCCCAAAAACAAAACCCAACTGATTTTACTGAATTTTACTGAGCCAGCAGCTAACCTCTACGGAGATGAGGGGCACTCCTGGTGGTGAGGATGTCGATGAAGGCGGAGCAGTTTGTGCCCTTCCTCGCCTCCCCGGCCTCGTACAGAGCTCTGGCATCGCTGTCAACCAACTGCTCATTAACTCCTTCAGTCCTGCTGGCCTGTGATGAAGACAAACTGGATGACTCAACAGAGCTGAATGCAACCAATACTTGTAGTGTACAAGTGTAAGACATTATTTCTAATACTAGAGGACCTAGGCATTACATTACGCATACTTCAGTTTGTTGTGTGACACTGTAGCTCATTCTTCAAACCAATATATTTCTACTCTATATACACATGCTGTGCAAGCCTGATTTATTATGGAACTGTGTACCATGCAATGAACATTCTTTAGATTAGAATCTGCTTTACTCTATTCTACTTTGCTATCGACTCAAAAAGGACATGTGATGTCATTGCATTTTTTCAGTCTTCACATTTCAATCATACACGTTTCTACACTTGATTGTGCACAATAACTAAAGTGTCAAAAGGCAACAAAAATATTATGTAAATGTTGCTTAATAAATGATGGTCTACCCAACAGATAGTGAAGACAATTAACAAGCTTTAAAAGCAGAATAAGAACAATTCAATTTTATTTATATAGCTCCATATCATAACAAAGTTATCATAGCACAAAGAAAAGGGCTGAATGTAGGCTGAAATTAACTTAGCCACCAGATTGTTTAATGCGCACGTTCTGGTGCTTAGTTTCATCAAAGTTTGCATTTCACATCTCATTTTGTAAGTCAAAACTTGACTTCATAAAAAAATTGAATGGATGTTCAGCTTATTGAGTTTGTACTGTGCATTTGCCCTTGTAAGATGTCCAAATATAAAGCCCAACTGTTAACTTGTGTTAACATGTTTGTGTGTGTCGAGGGAGTGAGTTAGTTTAGTTTTTATAAATCACTGTCACTGTAGCAGCTACAGTAGGGAGTGTCAAGTTGCCTCAGAACTCAATGCATCCTGGTGCTGTGGCGGAATCAGTGTCTGTACTAAACGTGTCTTGAAAGTCCTTTGACAAGTACAGCATGAGACAAAAAGCAAACGTGGCCACACGTACCTTGCAGAGTGCAAGGAGGGCAGCCCTGAAGTCTCCTCCAGTGTCAGATCTGATGTCGTCCTCCAGCTCCTTCTTGTAGTCTTGGAAAGGAAACCACACCATAAACATCAAGGATATAAAATTATGTTCAAAATTTGAGGGTTTTTTTTATATTTATACCTTCTCCCACATCCCAGAGGCTGTAATTTTCCACTGTCACATGCAAGTTCTATTTCCAAACACTAGCTTGATGAAAAAGAAGATTGCTGCTTAAAATGTGTTGGCACGCACCATCCTTGTAGGCTTTCTTTATCTCCAGGATCTCTCTGTTGCTTCGGGAAGCCAGAATCTCTATCAGAGTGTCCTCATCTGTGCCCAAACCCTGAGAAGGGTATGAATGGATAGAGAGATTTATACAGAAAAAGACCACTTGTTTTTCACTGGGCCATTTCAAACAAAACACTCTTTTTACCCTGCAGTTAACAGCATACATGAATATGCGGAAGTGAGTGGATGTCATTATGCACCAAAAAAATAACAGATGATGGTGAGGCCAATGCAATCGTCAATGTGTTCAAATGTGCTTCTGAGAATTAGAGCCATTTATACATTTATATCACGGTTCCTTTTAAGGGAGATAGTTTGTATTTGTGTATGTACCTTCATAGCCAGTTTCAGCTGCTGGGCATCGTAGTGTGCTGGTGTTTTTAGCAGAGCCAAAACCACATCCTCCAGATCTCCCTTCAGAGCATTCTTCAGTGCTGGTTCCAGAGGCTACAAGGGAACAACAGATAGGAAATACAGTTTTTCTGTGTGCGCGCGCAAAATGTAAAGAGCGTCTACCTAATTTCCATGGATGTTTAAGCCCAATTACCTTGCCACTGGCCTGCTGGTAAGCCATTTTGATCTGCTGCCTCTGTTCGTTGCTCCTTTTCACCAGAATTTCAATAATGGTGTTCTCATCCACACCTGCACAAAGGACATGTTAAGAAAAACCTTAATTTGTATTATCATCATCATCAGCATCTTATATCTGATATGTCTCAGATATAATTCATATGAGATTGTATTTCTTATTAGTATTCCTATTTCAGTGTTAGGGCCCCTGTCTACCATGAACAATTACACCGCTAGTAGTAATGGTGTATGATAGCCAGCAGAGGGTATTAAAGTTCTTCAAGCAAAGGCCAACATGTCATTGTTCTAACAGAGACACCTTGCAAAGCCAAAACATGTTCACACATGCTCCAAAGCTTCCCTGTGTGCATTTTAGGTTCACCTTTTGCCTTGATGGCCTTGTCCAACACTCCTGCATCTCCATTGGGACTGAAATTGAGCGCTGCAGTCACCGTCCCTTCGTTCTTAAGGACCTGAGAGACACAGATTCATTGTTGGGTAAATATTTGAGTTCTGCTTAGTGGTGTGCATGAGGTCGGCTGCAAAAGTGCATTTTTCAAATGCCTTGGTGCAAAAGTGCTCTTTAAAAAAAGAAATCACAGCCTTTTCTCCCCTTACACATCACCTGCATATATCCTCCAGCCTAAGACAGACAAAAGACATAAAGGAAGATCACTGACGCAGATTCTCTGGCCCAACTCCTCCATGCCTCTAAAAGACACGGCCGTGCCCTTTAAGATACCCGTACACGCCCCTGCTTCAAAGCTTCAAAGAGTGCACGCTAATAGCATGCAGGGTAACCTTTTGCAACTTCCCCTTTAGTTCACTTTAAGAAACCAGAGAAAGCAGAAGCATTTTGTTCTGTTTGCAGAGTTTATGAAGGGAGGGGCACAAATTCCTTCTATGAGTCACACAGTCACAAGACTTAATATGGTCATCTTTCTCATTGCCTAAAATCTTTATAGTCTTTCAGTTTAATAACTGTTCTCATCTTATCTTTCTGCCCCACTTCCTACTCATTCATTATTTTCCCCTCACTATCCTCTACACTTCTTGCTCTGAACTTTGCCTGATAAATTTTTCCACCCCAACATACCACAGGAAGAGAAAAAAAAAAAAAAAGGAAAAAACAGAGCGGTTGGTCTTAGCAACTGGAACAGAACCACAGGGTTACGTACTGAGTCATCGGGCATGCCCATATAGACCGTCTGCTGCAAGAAGGCCTGGATGAAAGACATGGTGGGACTGCTGAAGTCTGTCTGTGGGGCAGGAGTCAGCATTAGATAAGAGAAAAAGAAAATTAAAGATAAGAGAAAAAAGAAGATGTCAGCATTAATGTGATCCACTTAACATTTGGAAAGTAGTCTGCAATTGGGAGAAAGTGATGGGGGGGGATCTTAACATAAAATAAATCAAAGTCCACTGAACACATGGGTGGTCTGCGAAACGGATATTATCACCCTTTATTAGAGAAACAAACACTCCTGGAGAGAACAAGCCTCTCTGCGTACAGTATTTACTGTAGGTTTATGTTGGGTGGTTTTCTGTAATGGCAAGCATGTGGAGTCTGGCTGCGTGGCCACACCCACGTCCAACTGTGATATACACAGTATATTATAGGCTACATTGTGGACCCAGTCTCCTTTAATGTGCTTTAATGTGGATACTGAGTGACAACACTGCTTCGCAATTTAACCAGCAGAACATTTAACTTGCGTCAGAGGTGTAAATCCGAACAAAGACGCCAGTGTTGTCCCAACCACACCCTCATCAATACCTGGAGGGAGAGGGGCCCTAAAGCCAACACAGCTCGTACCAAACTTAGCCAAACCCGATCTGAGATTTTGCAGCGAAGGAAAATGACTTACCGTGTGGCCTTAGAGGGAAGAAGTTTGTCTCACTGAGTTTGCAGGGGCGTTGTCGCCACCGAGACAGTATATTTATACCCCCGATAAACCCCACCTCGTAATGAGTCCAGCCCATACTCCCCTCCACACAGCTGCCATTGGACTGAACCGCAGCCTGCCTCTGCAGAGCAGTTTCCCCAGCAGCTTTCAAAAAGTCACGCTGCTTACTTGAAAACATATGCTGCTGATCAAGTTTCAGTTCGTAATCTCTCATAAAAATGGGGATCTCATGGGATATCGCTAATACTTAGAATACATCTGGGTCTTAGGGAGTAGTTTATGATGCTTTATTATACTTTTACACTCATGATGGGAGTTTCTATTGCAATATTCCTAATACTTCAACAGAGGAATTCCTATATATTGTAATGGTTCATTTGCTATGTTCATTATTATCTATTCTATGATTTTATTGTATTATTTTTACAGGCTTCATATATCAGAGATTTTGTTGTATCTTCTAATTCAGACCTGGGCATGTGGCTCCGTCATATCCATCATATCACTCCGCCCGTCTCTGCCCTCATTCGTAGCACATCATGTAGTTCCCTACATACACACACACCTAGTTAACTTTTATAACATAGTGCTGAGAAAATAATCTCTAAAATAAACGTTCACAGAACAAATCTCATCTTACATAAGCGATCAAACGTAAAAGTGTTCATCATGCACGCAATACAGCGGAGCGTTGCTTTCATTTTGAAAGCGTCGGCTACTTTTTAAAATGTACGTAAATCCGTGCTTGTGGGCGTGGCTTCGACTGTTTGCGCCTTCACCGTGTTTTGGTGAACAGCTGTTTACAAGAGACGTCAGTCAGCTGTTAGCCCTCAAAAAAGTCAACTCACGTTAAAAAAAAAATAAAGATTGATTCAGAATGTAGAGTTTTTAACTGAAGCCAAAGGGGAAGCCGTGTGCTGAGTTTGTGGAGGACAGATCACTGAGTTTAAGGATCACAGCTTGAATCACCATCACCAGACTAAACACAGAGAGAAACACAAGAACATGACTGATGCGTTGTGGGAATGAACATCTGAAGCTTTGCTAGCTACGCTGCAAAATCAGCAAGCTCTTTTTACAAAGCTGCACACATCCAGGGATGGAGCAGTCAAAACCAGCTTTGTGAAGTCCCACAACATTACTAAAAACAGTGAGCCGTTCTCTGCCTGCGAACAAACATTCTCAGTGATGAAGTTTAACAAATCCAGATCCAGATCCTCTCTCACTGACCATCAGCTGTGAGCTGT
>JAVQJF010062684.1:0-26235 GCA_036023855.1 Gadopsis marmoratus | reverse complement strand
CAGAGGAAGAGAGAGAGAGAGAGAGCGGGAGAGAGAGAGGGAGAGGGACAGAGAGAGGGACAGAGAGAGAGGGAAAGAGAGAGAGGGAGAGAGAGAGAGACAGAGGGACAGAGAGAGAGGGAGAGAGAGAGGGAAAGAGAGGGAGAGAGAGAGAGAGAGAGGGTGGGTGGTTGTCGTCACTGGGAGCTGAAGCCGCATCAGCATCACTGCCTGAGTAGCAGCTACTTGGAGAAACAACTGTCCGGAGGAGCGCGTGTCTCTGTGAGCTTCACGAGCCTGTTTGTTCATCATTTTCATGAGGACGTAAAGAAAACTACCCGAACTCTCTGTGGAGCCGCCGGGAAAATAAACGGAGCCATGGATTGTTTAAAAAACCACAACACTTATCTCTCCATCGTCATTTTGATAAGTAAGTACAGAAATTCACTTTTACCTCAATTAGTGTTTGGCAAGACGAAATGTAACCACACTTTCCTGCTTCAGATCTTTTATTACTTTCTTTTGCCTTTAAACGAGTGAATTAATCAGTTTGCCAAAAATAGACGGGTTTACATTCAAATGTTGTGCACATATTTTTTTTACCGAATTATCAAAACAAATCCGCATAAGAATAAGCTAATTTATGCGCGTTTCCATCCACTACTAATATTAGTACGCTAGTGGGCTCATCCAGATAAACAGTAGGGGGCGCTAATTCTCCAGTCAGGTGCCATTAAACCACTGCAGAAGGTAATAATTAAAAAGAGCGCAGCTAAAACCTCAAATGATGTGAAAAAATGTTATACAATATAGCATTTATGTCTGTTTCAAGTATTAATTTAAGCAAAGTTACAGTCTCCTCATCTTTCGCCATTTTTACGTTGTGATGTTTTTATTGCACTTTGTCCATTTGCTTTTATCAACACATCAAGTTTTCTACCTTATCAAAGCGTAAAAGCCTTTTTCATTTTGTGACTTTTATTTCAAGGTTTTCATAAAAACAGGTTAGCTGCTTCTGCTGTTCGGCTGTTCCAGTCAAGGGACCACCAGCTGATAGGCCTATGCAGTCCAGTGTTTAGACAGTGCCTGTTGCAGTTGGATTTCATCTCTTTGAGTGCCTGTAAATATGCAGCAACTCTCTCATTCCCACGCACACGTCTAAAGGTGTTTTCACATCCAATTTGAAAAACAACATCAGCCAAAGTGTCTATTCTCTTGAGGCACACTTTGGGGAATTTCAGTTCCATTAATTTACACACTGTTTACTGCAACTGCTCTCATAACTGTTAGTGGGTTTGCAGCTATGGGATTTTGCAAGTTTTAGTGTTTATATTAATGAAATAGAGCTTTCAGATGCAATTTTAATGTGAACTTCTTCATGTTTAAGCTAGTAACTGAAAAGGGTAAAAACACATGTGTAAGCAATTACGTTTACAAACGATCCGAACCTTTTCAATGGCTCTTTGGTACGAACAAAGGGAGCCCAGGTGTATTTGGTGAGAGCCGTACTTTTTATTGTTGTGACCAAATTTCACTGCCTGCCCTAAATCCACTCCCCTTTATGTGAACCAGCCAGTCACAGCGTTGCGTAAATTGCAATCAAGGCAAGGCAACTTTATTTACATTAACACATTTCATACAGAGGGTAAATTCAAAGCAGTAAATTCACTGAGAAAGCAGAGGGACATGGCATCACCTTGTGCAAATTTTACAATGCAGGTCATTTACAGTAGGTCTGTACGATTAATTTAGTGCTGCTAAACCTAGTCCACATGTGAAATGAAATTATAATGGCGGGATGTCTAAGTTTTTATCTGATCCAAATCAATAAACCTAGTAACCCCTGCCCCCTAAAAAATAATAAGAAAAAATCGTCTCGGAAGGGAACGGAGCCATAAGATCCGGCTTCCTTTCAAAGAGCCATAATTCCCGTCACTAGTATCAGTGCATTAAAAATGTAGTTTTCTTCACAGTGACAACTTCACATTGAATCCTCCATCAGTCTGTATTTTATTCTTTGTTAATATTTATTTGTGCTTCTTGCTTACCATATTCGACCAGCCTTCATGTTACATTAATGGAGTGAGTGTTTTGTGACCAGCATAGGCACGTCATGTGGGCATAGCAATTATGATAATCTCTCTTGGATCCACCAGAGCAGGTTTATTGGCATCACTGTGACTTCATCTGGCTTTAAATGTTCCCATGGAGCTCATTAGTTCACCTTTTAAATGTTACGGCCAGATTTGAATCACCTGCTGCTTATTCTGATTGCTAACCATGTTTTTATGCCAGTGCTAGAAACCGTCTGGCTTCACATAGGCTTCTGCCACATACTTTGCATTCGTGCTGTTGTATCTGCTGAATATTTTCATGTACTGTGTGCGCTTAGCTTCATGCCAGAAGCTTTCCCAATAAGATACCTTATTTCACATATCTTCAGCAACTCCACCTTTTCTTTTACAAAAGAGAGAGACACAGGAGGAGTGAGTCTCTTGGCGTGTCCCCTCTTTGGCTTTAGCAGCCACTGAGGCTCTTAATGCAGTCAATCCCAGTGACAGGAGAAAGCCCAGGGTGAGCTTTGCCAAAACTCACAGCATTATGTCAGACCCCCCCCCCCCCCCGGTCCTGAATCGTGTCCAGCATGCGGCCTAGTTGAGTTGAGCAGCAAGTGAGGGACAGTTCTTCTATACCAGCATACAGACGGCAACCATGTCTTTTTAAAACTACATTTAAATACTGCTAATAATTTGCAACAACAAATATGTTTTACAGCAAGAGAGATGTAATGGCGTCTGAATTATCTTTTTTCATGTTCACACTGAATCTACCTGCAAAACGTTGATATATCCACTTATGCCATACCTACCTGTATCTGCTGGTAGCAACTAAAGTATGATCAACCTTTCTGTGGTTATGTTTAGGCCCTTAAAGCACTTGTTTACAGTTAGGGAAAGATTGTGTTCTAGGCTAAATATTGAAAACGTTGACTGTGCCTTGAAGACACACCATCTGTTTTAATCCACAAAACCACAATCTTTTCCTAAAGTAAAGAAAAAATACTTTCTTTTTTAAACTCTTTTCTTATGAAATAATAGAACGTATCGCTCCTTTTGTGGTTAATTTCCGATGAAAAAAAAAATGTCACAGTTCTCAACTGACATCAACATTTACATGTTGTTTAAAGCCATTTAAGTCTGATTAATCCTGTTGGTTTAATTAAGGTATGCAATTTACACTGAGATTAAGTGGCATAAATAGTAAAGTGCGAAATGTATATTTTTTTAGATCAAACGAGACGTTAAAGGCTGACCGGGTTAAGGCGTAAATTGATTGGTCTGAGCCTCCAACATGGTGGGGAATAAGATGCTTATTTACTAGAAAATCTCAGGAGTCAGATGCCTTGCTGGTGAAAATTATCATTCAGTTCAGCCTTTCCTCAGAGGTGCAAACGTTATCACTTTTGCATCTGTCTATTTTTCTTTTTCCCTGCGTAACGTCTCATTTCTTGCTCTGGCAGGCTTTTGAGACAGACCTCATTTTTCGGGACTGTCTTCTTTTCTTTGATCTTTGTGTTCATTGATTTCCACCTGAACCAGCAATCTTCTGTAACACAAAGAGACAGAGAGTGTTTCCTTCTGTGTCCTTGTAGTAAAGTTGCTGGATGAGAGTCTAAAGTCTGTTGCTCAGGTGTAGCTATAGTGTGATGATGTGTCCACGACTGGCAAAAAGAGAAAGCACGTCAGCTGATCTAAGCTGGGCCTCAGGGCATCCCTCTGCCAGCTAGAAAACAGACAGATGAGTAGCCAGCTGTGCAGCTCTCACGTTCAAGGGAGACCACGGGTCGAGGCAAAACCAGTCAGATATTGTTGTATAGATATATTCATATAAGTTCTTTGTCATTAAAAACAGTAAAGAAAGAAAGGGAGATGGATAAAAATATGCAAGAGAGACACAGAGAGGGAGCAACATTTAGACGTAAAACATATCAAGAATATATAGATATGAAGAAATCCAAACAAGTTTGAGATGTTGGACTTGGCATGAAACATTGAAGGTGCACTTTACCCCCAGAGGCAACTCTGAAGAGCCATGAAAAACAGAAAAGGCATAATGGTTTCACTGATCTTTGAAAAGGTTTCAAGTTCAAATGTATCCGTTCTCATTTGTTTCTGTGATGTTATCAAAGGTAAATGCACAGATGGCCTGTTGGTTGAATTATTTTTTGAAATTATGACTCTTTTCTTAAAGGGTTAGTTTGTGTCTACCCATTCCTGTCTGCTCATAAAGCACCAGGGCTAATAATATAGACATAAATCCTGTGGGTGTTGACTCTGGAAAGGGACGTTGCTGCTAAGTTGTTAAAAATTCTTTGGCACCTAAAGCCACAGAGTACAATACAGGTAATAAGCTTTAGACATTGGTAGATCACAATTTTCTGAATAAACTGATGGAACTCCAGAAAGGGACTATAAATAATCTTTAACTGTAACAGGACGACTCCCACTTAAATACTATCAGCAGTTAAAACAGCAGATTGTGCCATTCTGTCAGTTTTTGAAAGCTGTGTTTTCATCAGGTGAAATCAAACTGGGCTGTGAACAGTGCTTCTTAAGAAAAGAGCAGATGTTAAGTAATTTATCAACCTAATTTATTCAACGACAAATGCAAAGAGGATCCGTGTCTCTGGGGATGAAGCCAGTGAGATAATACTGGAGAATCCTGCTTATTTTTATAAACAGGTTGTCATTATGTGAGAAAATGTGTTTACAACCACGGATGGTCATTAGTATTAGAAACATTTAGTATTTTCCAGCATTATTTAACCACAGGATGAGAGTATTTCATCATTATTTCCCTTCAGCACAACGCTTGACAGTGACAATCCTCTTCACAGTTTAGCTGACATTAAATGTTCTATACAAGAAGGATCATATAGTAACCTTATTTTAAAGAAATCTTCAACAGAGTGACTTTGCACACAGCATTCTTTTACCAGGAAGCATTTTAATATATTTGAACTTGTGTTTTCAATTCAATTCAATTCAATTCACTATGTTCTGGGAAACATTGCAATTGTCAAAACGAATCCGTTTTAACTCACTGGGCAGCAGATATTCATTACAGTCGAGTAAAGCAAAGCAGTGAATTAGCCTGTTGCCTCCGCGACCCAGCCCCCGGATAAGCGGAGGAAAATGGATGGATGGATGGATGGAACTGTTATGCCAACAAACATTACTGATGTAAACAGCATTACAGATGAGCAGACTGGATGAATGAGCGCGGGTATGGTCACCTTCTAAGACACGTATGTCAATCAATTTGAGAGTGATATGAGGTACTAGTCTTGATTTTAGTTTGAATTTGATCCTATTATTTTGATCGTGGACTGTACATTTAACTACAGTAAAAGTCAAACATATACCGGGATGAACAGCGACAGTTGTAGCAGTAAATGCTTGACCTCCCAGAGCGTGACATTTACAAACATACGCTGAGTCATGACAAGAACGCAGCTTTAAGGCGATGTAATTCTCCTCAACATCACATGTTCTGTGTCCATGTCAGCTAACTTGTCCCAAGTCACCTTGAAGTAAAATTCTTCTTGGCTCACGTGTATGCTGCCTTTTATCTTAATATGTTATGTGGTTGTCAAGAGAAAAGGGGAAAACAGACAGGATTCTGTTTTTGAAAGTCGGGGTGTCTTTGTTTAAAAAGGACTGAGAAGAAACTGCACGCCAGTATAAAATGCCAACTAACTGAAGCCAAGAGGCAACCAATTAAATCATAGATTGAGTTATGGGACTTAATTCCTTAGGAAATGCTGAAGGCCTGATTCACTGCACATAAATGGGTCTTTCAGAAGTGTGTCTGAGTGCAGACAGACATAGAGCTGAAGGGCTGAATGGGTATGAAGCTGTATCTTTAGCTTCCTTTTGCACGAGTACATCTGAACTCTCAGTCTGCTCACTCGCTCGGCTTCAAATCACTTAATGGATAGTGCGTCGGTGTGAATTATTGAACTGGAGTAGTACCTATTTATGAATCAAAGAACAGGATATTTTCATGCCTCTTTTTCACTTATGTGGCTGATTAGCACAATACCTGTGAAACTATTAGACACACATTGTTGAATTGCATGTATGTGAAGTGTTTTTCTTTCTCCACTGGTTGTTTTTCTTTCCCCTTACTGAAAAACGTGTAATAATGGTTCCCATCTGAAAATCTGTTTTAAGTCTTCATTGTCTAAGCACAAGCTAGTGTTTTGAGAACAGTGTTCTGATACGTCCAGCAAGAAGACTTATGTTATTGTCAAGCCGTGATAAGTCTAACTTGATTTTCCACTGTGTTACTTCAGGGACCTGCTCCAATTATCACCTGTCTGTAGTTTAGAGGGCGAGCTAGCACTAGTGCACCACCAGCGAGCTATTCTGCTTGCATATGTACATCTGACCACTACTGGCTGTGTGAGATTTTATTACACAATCATGTTTCTAGCATGTCTTTGCATTCATACATTTGAGTAAGATTTTTACAGTTTTTCCCATTTCACTCATTACTTGAGGACAGTTGTGCTATTGTAGGTTTTGTTGGTGTATCACTAAACCTTGTTTTCACGTTTAACAGAATATAATCTAACTCTGGTCTGTGCTTTTTAATCTTAGAAGTTGTGGGTTTTGTTAATCTCCATAATAAGTCAGTGAGGTAAGACGTAAAGTTTAGCTGGTGGTCTGAGGGTTCCATAAATGCCTGATGATAAAATAACTGTGAATATAACCCGCAGCAAAGTATTTGCTTCAGTTTCCAGTAGTAATGAAGGCTGTTAGCAATTGTTCCCAAGGCCAATTTTGGGGACTTCAGAGAGTTATGAGTTTGCCGCTACATGTCTAATATCGCTATTTTCTTCTGACCTTGCAGATGACTGACATTAACTTAGAGTAGAACGTAGATTCATGGTATTGAGTTGGGGAATGCACAAATGGTTTCCAGATATTTGTGCCTTTCGTCTTCTTTTGGACCGGCCTCTGAGCACAGACAAGAGCACAAATGTCTTTTGCGATGCGTGACGGGTAGATGAGAGACTGAAATATGAAATGCAACCACAATGTGTTTAATGATTAGGTTACACGCTGCATTTGAAAAAATAAACCCTGAAATGAAACGATTAAAGTAATGTTTTTACAGTAACAGCTGTATTGACTCACCCTGTTTGATAGAAATGATGAAATAGACTCTTAATTTGTAATAGCAAATACCTTTGGAGGGAAACGTAATGCTGGTCAGATTATGTTTACTAGTTACATAATACAGAAGTGTTGTTAATTAACATATATGGCAAGTTGTGAAAGTGTTGATGACCTGAGTGTTGATTTAGGTTCACATTAGCACCATAACCCACATACTCTGGTATTTTCAATCAGTTGAGCTGTTTGTGGTAGTGGTAGAGATCATACACAAAGGAAAGAGCAGGGCTGACATTCAGGAAGTGGCAGTGTTAACCATTGATCCACCATACCTTTAAAGATGTCATCAATAAAATATGGGTCTGTAGGAACATCCAGTTTAGGAACTTGGGAAATGTTTGGAATTTGAGTTTGACTTGTGGCAATTGTAACAGATGATACAATGAATTGATAAGTCGCTTGATAGAAAATTAATCACCATTCAGAGATTATTTCCCCAACACTATTTGTATAATGGATTAATACTTGAAACTAATATGCCAAATGATCTCCCATTAGAGCTTTTCAAATTAAGAAGATTAGATTTTCTTTGTCATATATGACAGTAAATTGAATATCTTTGGGTTTTAGTCTGTTGGTCAGATAAAACAAGCAATTTAAAAATATGACTTTCCACCTTTCCAGCATTTGATATGGGATACTATTCATGGCTTAATTGAGAAAATTACTGGCAGATTAATTAATAATAAAAATAAACATTTGTTTTAGCAATAAATCATTAGTGACATACAGGAAAGGTGAAAAGTGAAAACGCTAGGAATTTCGTGGAGACTTTCACATGCTTCAAATCAAAAACTGGCAATAGGCCTGACTCTGGCAAGTGTCTCCTCTTCCAAATAAGAGTCTGTCTCTGTTTGACTTGTGTGTCAGCCCTTCGTGGTCGGTTGGGGAAGACAGTTGTCCTGCCCCTATTTTGCCTGTTTTCCACTACCCTCAATATATCATATAGTATTTATTTTATCTTTCTTTCTAAGGAAATGTTTTTTGTTAAATTGGTATCTACTACTTTAGGCAGTAATAATGGCATCTCACTTAATCACGCAACACCACCCAACTTAGATTTATGTCAAAATGTGTATGGATTGGACCCAGACATTTGGAAAAGCAATTAACTCCGTGTTAGCCTTGTTTCAGAACTTAGAAACAAGCTTACATTCCTGTTAAAAGGACATCTGTCACTGATGAGAGAATTGGGGTTTCATTTTTTTTTTTCATTTTCTTTCCTCTCCCTAAGGATGTCTTGGAAATCATTTTCTTTAATTTTAAACAAGATCCATGTTCACTGCTTTAATACACTGCAAAGCGGGAAGCATAGAGAGTTGGATCTTAAAGGAATACTTTGACATTTTGGGGCTTATTTACTTTCTTTCAGAGCATTAGATGAGAAGATCAGTACAACTGCTGTTTCACCTTATTTACAGTCTTCATATTTAACACACTGTCATGATAGAGGAATCAATATTCACATCCAACTCTCAGCACAAAAGCAAATAACCATTTTTCCCAAACTATTCTTTAATCTTGATACTGACTTATTATGAAAAGCTTTGTCTGTTCCAAGTTCCCTCAGATTCTTGTCATCTTTCTGATAATTTCCAAACAAAGCACCAGACAAATAACAGGCACAAACACCATAATCTCAGCTGCAGAGTGAGTCATAATCTGATATACCGTATGAACATACTGTCAAAGCTACTGTAAGTATTCCACCCTGGAGAATCAACTTTACACAACAATAACTCTGTATAAATTGCCATGTGCTGTGCATTAAGCTTGTGTTGTCTGTCCTCCGGCTGTGTGCAACCACGGCAGGGTCATATAACCTCTGTGTTATTGTTTTTCTGTCCGGCAGCCTGCTGCTTTCTCTGTCTCTCTTTACAATCTGCTCCACTGAAAACACTTTGTGAATGATACGGCAAAAGTGCAACATCTACCCATGTACGTAGTCCTCTTACCTCAAAAGGTCTGGTAAAATGGCAATGAGGATGGGAGCACTGGCTAATGTTGTAATTTCACAGTCAGTTTTAAGTCACCTCAGTGTCACTGTTGCACCATCTGTCTCCCAAGAATACACCACCCTCATCCTTTGTAACCAGTTGTTGTTCAGTTAGAAGCTTCCCCAGACAATTTTTTTATTAGACATTGCGCTAACTTTATGTGCCTGAAAGCTTTGGAAACTGGTTCCGTTTGGATATTGGTGTTTAGAGACGAAAACAAGATAGCTAAGAGGAGCCACACCCGCCCCTCTTTGTGACCTTATCCTCATGGCAGCCTGAGGGGTATATCTAGGTAGACCCTATGCAGCCTCGGATGTGTGGAATTGGTTTCCTAGCACCAGTGCTGTATTAAACACATTCACTTAAGTTTAACACAGACTGAAGAAAGAGTGTTTCTTTTGTCATCACACCTTTTCTTTCTGAGGCAGTGCTTTGATCACGCTGGATACTCTGCTGAGATGCCAGCGCACAAGTTGATTCCTCTCAGTGGAGAGCGCATGTTTGTGAGTGAGAGTTTTGTTTGATTTCAGGGTGTTTTACTCTTTCTTTCTTTCTTTCTCACACATGCCCATGAATGAAGTGGTGAGTTCAGAGACACTCTAGAATGTGCTCATCACTGCACACTTGCAAGAAAGTACAATGGCTCAGTCACGTACACTCAATAGCTATGTTAACAGGGACATGGGTAAATTATTGACAATATAAGCAAGTGAGTACTTTTATTATATGAGTTGAATGCGAGGTTGAAGCCTGAGGTACCTCTCGAGCTCTTTTTTGCTTTTCATTGTCAATAAATCCTCTTCTAAGCCTCCATCTATATCTTCAGACTTGACGCTGGCATTGGATGTTTTACTGTATATCACGGCTCCCTCTATAGTCAGGTGCCATGCGTCTTCCCGGTGGGAATAAGATCTAAGACCTCGGAGGGAATGAGGGATTTGAGGGGATCAGGACTTTGTTAAGCAGGTGGAGAGAGAGTAGATGATGACTCAGCGTAAACTACATGGAGATGGATTCTTGGCCTTTTAGACTTCCATATTTCACTTGTACATTTGTTAGACATGTTTTATTTATTTTGGCAACACGTTCACCAGGTGCAAAAGCCATGCAGCACTCCTCATCATGTGCAAATGTTGCCAGTGGTGAGTTGTAGCGCTGTTGTAAAGAAACCTTTTTATTGAGTGTTCATTATACAGTAGTCTCAGTCTTGGTTTTAGCCATGCTAGCAGCATATGTAAACAACTATTTGATGGTATGTGTGTATGATGAATCCTATAGACTTTGGTTATCTTTTTGCTACCATGAGGTTGACCTTTGAGGTTTTGAGTCAAATGTTGATCTACGTCCTGCTGGAGCTGCTTTCAGGGTATTCATACTATAGTTTTCTAAAAAGCTTAGTAAACAGGCTCAGATGTCTTGTTGTCAGACATTTCACTGTGGTGTGAATTAAATCCTCTGAGGGAAAATGAGACTGTTGGAGATAGCTTGAGAGAGGAGAAGAGAAGAGACATGGTACTAGTGGCCCGGTATATCAGTGGGAAGGTGGCCCCAGCTATTTTGTTAGAGAACATCAGCAGATGAAATTTTGTTCTGAGCTGCTCGGGATCCGCAACTTCCACTACAAGACCTTGAAATTAGTTTAACCACAACCAGCGGCAGCTTTCAGCTCAGGAAACTATTTGTAGCCGCCACGACACTGCATGCCTTGATACAGCCTTTGTCCTAAGAAACTACTCTAAGACAGCCATTGCTTTTTACAGAACTGACAGCATTCAAAGTCAATCTCCGGTCAAAGCCACAAACATCAGCCAATATCCTGGATTGTCATCAAAGTAACTAGCTGCTCTGCTGGTGATTGATGACACAGATCATTCACTCTTTTTTATAAAAGAGAATGTCATCACACATTTCTGATTTTTTTCCCCTTCATTTTTAAAATCATCAACACATGACAACACATCAGAAAAGGGAACAAGTGAGAGGCACTGAAAGGAAGTTTGAATTAGAGGGGGATTCCCAAAAATACTGTTTGCTATTTCATGTTAATAATAGTTTTTTATCTTTGGCTGAATCCCTCTCTTTATGGATTATTTAATTTTTCCGGTATTCAGGAATCTATATATAGCTGCTTTTATTCCATAATTACCAATGAATAGCTAGGCTGCCATTCAAATACATGACCTCTGTCACCCGCCCATCATTATCATCAATAACTGCTTTTAATAAACTGACCTTTAAATAATTCAATTTGTCCTGCTTGACCTGTGGGACCTTGCCTTACAGGCTCTAGAAAACAGTAATGTCACTGTCCAGAGGCAATTGCAGGGGTTAAGTTGCAATGACCCACTGCGATATAATCATCTTCCTCACTGTCTACTGGTCATGCTAGTTAGTGTGTTCAATGTCATGTCACGTGTAAAGTGCTCTCCCTTTCAGTCATACTCCAGAACAAGACCATGTCTGTCGACCGATAGTGGTGATTGTTTGGTCAGTCTGCAGCGGCCCTATTTCTGGATTAGCTCTGTGATTAAAACACCCCTCTGTCTATTATGGGAACTGAAGCCAACCCCCAGTAATCACTGGGCTGAGGCAACATACATCCTTAATAGAAGTAAACCCCAAGAAAACCCCAAGAAGTTCAAAGAAATCTATTATTATTGTCTCTGCCAGCTTACATACGCATCAGCTCCTGAGTTTTCTAAACTGCAGAGGCACATTTTGATCAGTGGGAGTCAAATGATCAGAATTTCCACTGAATATTTGATATGGGAATTTGTGTAAGGTCAGATGAGGAATGTTATCAAATGATCCATAGGACAAAAAGGGTAAATTGCCTCCATATTGCCTTATCTACAGCTAATGCTGTAGGTTGGTCACACAGATGTGCTACCAAAAGTGCCATCAGGCAAAAATGCAAACCACTTTCCTTTATTAAGAAATTAATTTTCATCTAATTTAAAACTGTTCCAATCTGCTTTGGGTCTTGATAACATATGAGAAAAAGTAACCGTTTAAATCACTGTAAAAGCCACATTTAAAGTATCACATTTGAAAATGATCATTTATGTGGAAACAAGACTCTTCACATGTGATCTGTCAAAGAATTAAACACATGATTTACATTTTTCCACCCCAATATGTTATCAAAACTAACCGGTCATAAACATTGTTTCATTTGAACTTTTATGCATCCCATCCCTAATCAACTTCACTTAATTGAGATTTTAAATGTCTGAATAATTGTCATTGAACATATGTTTTTCATTTAATCACATACTAAATACATACTAAATACATACTGTGACATCGCAAGAGGCAGAGTCATAAATGGGGAGTATGTGCCGGACGGACGGAGACGGCAGAGACTACAAACCAGCGTGGCAGGAGGGGAAGACTACAAAACCCACGTGCAACTGGGCCGCCTGAGGAGCAGGTGTGACCCAGCTGAACCACATTACCTGATTGCCAGACGATGAGCTGAGGACACAGACAAAAGGAGAAGAGGCGTAGATGCAAAGGAGAGAACGGGTGGCTCATGGTGGGGAACTGACAGTCCGAGGAAAGAGAGAAACCAAAGAAAGAGGGAAAAGAACAGCCAGCTGGGAAGAGTGGCGGGACAGACTGGGAGGAAGCTTTCGGCCCCAAGGAATACTCTTGAGAAAATCGACAGACACTCAAAGAAAGGACAAAATACTGAGTTATTATCAATTAAGCCTGGTTTGATTAGAACAGGTATTTTGAGTTAAGTGTTTAATAAAGAAAGGGGTTGACATACACCTACATATATGTTAAATATGCTGGGCTTTGTCGTAATTCCTCGCACTACACCTGCCAGACGTTGTTCGTTTACAAGCCCTGCCTCCTGAGTCGTCACAACACACAAGTAACGTTGCATTGTATTTCACTTTATTTCTTTGTTAGATTTGTTTTCACAGGCATTTAAAATCTTCCATGCTGGAGCCAAATACAGCTCACATTAGCGCAGAGTACACCCTGTACAGGTTAGCCAGTCTATTACAAGAGTGACATGCCCATACCAGAAAATTAGAGTCAATTCACCTAACCTTTGAACATGTCTTTTAATTTTTCTCAATTTGAAAGGGAAATTCCCCAACAACTGGATGTGTTGTTAACTCCCTCTATCAGCTTGGGCAGGGTTGAAGCAGACATGTATTCCTCTGATACACGTTGGATCTGAGTTGCTCTGGCTGAAACGCCACCCAGGCACCTATTTTTTTCCTCAACACAACATTTTCTAAATGAGTCCCACCCAATGGAACTGCAATTATATCTCAAACAGAGTGATTGGGGGCAGTGAAAATGCATTATAAAGCAGCTTGAAGTACCATATGTATGACTTGTAAAACAAGTACTGTAACCACTCTCCCTCTCTCTCCTCAGTTAGCAGTACCTGCCACGCTCTTTTGGACAGATTTCTCGAGGAGAACTTCTCAGATCCGCTGTTCCCTCATCATTTGGGCTCAGAAGATGACAGCCGAAGTAAGAGTTACGTACTTACTCATGTGCTGTCACACACACAAACAGAAAAGGACTATTCCTGTGATCATCTGTGTCATTATATAATCATCACTTGCAATGTTACCTGCATCAATTTAAGTAATCACTGGTCTCATTTTCCTTGACTGGAAAGCACAGATGAGAGAGGAAACTTTGATTAGTGAGCATACAGCACCTGAAAACTCTTTAAAGGTGAAGAATGACTATACTCACAATTATTCACCACGACACACTTTAGGAGCAGAAAACCACTCATCATAAAGTTGAGCTGTGTGTTTGATTTGAGGTATAACAACACTGCTCTGTTAGATGGTGAAATTGAAAGAACAAAGCAGAACACAAGCAGGATGCTCAGGAAAAACAGGCAGTGAAAAAGCAAACCAGCCACACGTTTGAGGTCATTTGTGATCAAAGGAAGCTTATTTTAGTTGATTTATGACAGAAAGAAGTGGGTTTGAATGAAATAACAATTTGGTAATGCACCTCATATTTCTTATCCCCAGAGGTTTCATATGGCTGTTTGTCACATTAGCTTTGCATTTCAATTCAATTTAGAGGAAACTTGGGCCATGAACCAAAGAAGTGATTAGTCTGTGATGGGGGTCATATCCAGGTGTGACTCCAGGATTCTTTAAATCATTTTTTATTTATTCAAAAAATGTTATTGGTATTTTCCAAAGAACTACAGGGATTTCTTGAATGAAAAGCATCTGGTAAATGTAGCACTGTGGGTATTTTGATGCAGTTCTGGATCTAGAAAATGTAAACATCTTTTGTTATTAAAATGGGAAATTTAGAGGATTTTGCAGACATGGCAAATTATTTCATAATCTCAGAAAAACAGCTTATTATGTTGAGATATGTATGAAATTTCTTGTGATCTCAATCAAACAACAAAATACATTCTTTGCTTATCCTCTCTGGCATTCTCATTTTTGAGGGAATCACAGATGTTTGTTAGTTGCAAAGTTTGTTGACTAGTTTAAATTCATGTTTTTGTCTTACAACAGGCATATTTGGTCAAAATACTATGTGGAATTTGTCAAAACATGAAAATAAAGAATATAAAAGTATTATACTATAAGCCTTGTTTTGGCAGCTGTAAATTACATGTACCCTGCTTTTTTCCCTCTACACATTATCATGTACAACTTTGGATAGAGACAGAAATACCACTTTGTCACTCCATTAACCACAGTGATCCCCCCCCATATTTCTTTCTAGTGTTTAGTAAATTCCCTATATCTTTGAATAAATTACCCAAACAGACACTAAGTTATAGTCTACACTCTGGTCCTTTTGTCTTTCAGCGACTTCCTGTGATTTTGAGTCACTGTGCCTCTGGACTTTATCTAATCACAGCGACAAAAGTGACTGGTCGGTGGTGTTTCCACAGCAACCAGAAAGCGCACAGGCTAGGATGATGCCTGTGACCGACCACTCAGTGGGAACCTCTGATGGTAAGAGTGCAGACACCTGCTGAGGGGAAACTAAATTAGTTCTTCAGGATACTGCTCCTGCCTTTTTCTTCAATGAAACATATTTAGAGGTTAGAAAACCCAGCAATGGCTCTTTGGACTGACTCAAATTTATTTTGAATCAGTGCATCTCCCTTGACATTTATTTACATTTTGTGCTTATACCCTAATACCCAGTCTGAGATTTGTCCTAATGTTAAAGCATTCATCAAATGGTTTACAGGAGTGACAGTATTATGAGGCTGCTATAAAACTGTCGAACATGAAATTTCTCTGTTTTATTACCATAGGGCACTTTCTTCTCCTAAGCTCCACCCCTGTCGCTGAAACCTCCGGGAGATGCGAGTACCACTTAACCAGCCCAGTCTTGCCAGGAAGTGACAAGTACTGCATCTTGCAGGTGGCTCTGTATGAGGTCGGCCCAGCGGTGGGGAACCTCACGCTCCTGATCAAGCCACTTCTCTCAGGTTCAGCTGTTCACTCTGTTGTTCTCAACCACAGGAGGCGTGACGACCGCAGGTCAGCAAACACACTCAGAACAGGCTCTCCATGCCTCTGCAATGCTGTTTGTACAGAATAGTTATTTATTTATTGGTGGACTTATTATTTATGCAGCCCATGTCCATTAGTGTCAAAAAGGAAAACCCTACATCTTTACTGATTGAAGTGCTTGTCAAGTTGAGGTCAAGCCTACAAAATGGATAAAAGGAAGCTTAGATTCACTGCAATGAAAGGTGACAGAGGCCTTCAGACAGAGCAAGGACACAGAAACAAATACCTTTTCCTTCTGTGGTACTAAAGTAAAAAAAAAAACTGTTTCTTAGCTTTCGTGTGGGACAAAGTATAGAATTGTGAACGTGTAGGGACAGCAGTCCCCTGTGTATTGTTTGGGAAATGGGGACAGGTATTTTCTATTGATTGATGCTGAAGTACAGCCATCTTTAGAGCAGCCAAAAGCATCCATGTCTCTAGATGCGGACTCTACAAATTAATTTATATGTAATTGGTTAGGGCAGAAGAGGGATGGATGAGTATATGCAGTAATGGACTGAGCAATTCCATTATGAGACACACACAGACAGTGGTTTAATTTATACAGCCCACTATTCATCCCATACTAACGGTAGATGTAACTTCTGGACGCACTCACTATTTAAAGCACACTTCCCATCCCATGTGACACATCTTTTACTGTAGTGCTGTGTGTGTTCTGACATTTCACATGTACTGACTGTTCTCAGAAGTCAGCAACTGTCAAGCAACTGAAGGTTTTTCCTGCAAAACAGAGGCTTAATGTTCCGTGAAATGGGTTGTATGCATTATCTTCATTTCACTGTATGTTCCTAGTAGTGAAACATTACTCACCCACTCTACTAAATGTGCTGTATTTTTTAAGCTGTAGCAGCATGGGGGTATTTTTAGAAATGGACTCAGTGAAGGTGCCATCGCATAGGGAGTTTATTGTGGTATTCTGAGATAAAAACAAAATGTCAAATAAGGCTCATCTTTAGGGGAACTGGTTGCTGTAATCACACTAGCAATAGCGGAGCTGCTGCATTTGGTAAGTTGGCATGTGCCATAGTGGAAATTGAAGAAGCTGAAAAAATAACATAACAAGGTGACAGATAGATTATACTGTGCATTAAAGGTACCCTGTGGAGCGTTTGACCAATGGTAGTGCAGCAAGGAAATGTTTTGATGAGATGTATTGTTTGTTTGTGGTGGATGATTTGCACAAGGATCCACTTACTGTACATGCCATAACTCTGGGTGTGTTGTGATCAAAATTTCTGCTGACTGCATGTGGACAGTGGTGGCACTATTGTGCCATAAAAGGTGGCAATGTGCCAATAAAGACTAACTGATATAAGCATTGCAGGTTTCAAAACAAACCAAGTGGAAGATTAGCTGACATTGCCAGCTCCCTTTTATAAAGTAGACCTGTACATTCTTCATTTAATTTTGGAAACTTTTGCCCTGAGAGGTCAGTTTTTATTATTAGTTTCAATTAATGTGAAGGAAACGTCCTTAAATCACCGTGGCGTTTCTTAGTTCTCCCAATAGCTGAAAGCAGAGGTAAAATTGTCTATTATTACATGGAAAATATATAAAATGTTTTCAATATTGGTTTTTTCTGCTAATGCCTGTTTCACCAAGAATATAACATAAATATTGTGTTAAACAACATTGTTGGGGCTGGAGAGTTGCAACTGACTCCATTATAACTTTTTTCTTTTTTAGTTTGCTAATGGCATTGGCTATTGTTGGTAACCATGTGAGCTCAGTGATTGACTGCAGGTGACTGTGGTTGCTTAGTGACAACAAAGGGATGCTGCCAGTACAACAGCAGGCTTTTACAAAAACAAATTAGTTAGTGATGTGATTTTTATTTTCAAGCCATTCTAATTGCTGATTGTAATTATTGTTTTATTTAATTCAGTATTTTGAAATATATTCACACAACCCAATAATAAATTGAGGATGTTGTGAATTCCTACAGATAACTGTAAAAGACATTTCTCTGTGTTTGGTTGATGCAGGGCTGAGTGGGAGGTTCTGGAGGCTGTGATTGGTCAGGTGGACAAGCCCTTTCTGGTGACCCTGCTCTACACTTCCTGTTTGGGGGAAGATGGAACCACTGTGGCTCTGGACTCTCTGGAGCTCATAGACTGTGAATCAAGTGAGCTCATCATGTTCTATAGAGCTGTGATGTACTGATTTATTTTCAAACCAAACACAACAGCAGTTGTTTCCTATGATAAGCTGATAAAAGCTGTATGGTTTGATTAAACTGGAAACCTGTAGACTGTTGGTTCACAGTGGCATATGTTTGAGAACATCTTTTTTTAAAGTTTCCATGGCAGCTGAAAAGAGAGAGTATAATACAGTAGTTATATATAGTTAACTATATATATTTATATAACAAATCTCAATAGTTGCTTATTGAGGCTTGTTACACTAGGGATTAAGATTTTGTTGTTTTCAATATGTGTATACTTTCTGTCACAAATTCCCCTGCTTACAAGTTTCATAGAGATGACAAAGCAGCCTTAAAGGGCCAAAACTCATTTTCAACTCTAATGTTTGCTCGGATGCAGAACACCAGGACACTGAGCTGAATGTGGCATGTGGTGAATCTTTCCTCTGTGAAAAATCAAAAGACTGCATTAACCCGAGCCAAGTGTGCAACTTCCACACTGACTGTCCTTTAGGAGAAGACGAGGGCTTCATCTGCGGTGAGGTTTTGTTTGTCCTTTTTTTCTTAATAAAATCACAGAGATGCAGAAAATAATGCTACTCTGTCGGAAATTGTAGCCTTGAATTTCTATTGGTAATACCTGAAAATGCAGTTTTGCAGATGGCTGTAGAGCTTCCCCCTTGTATGGTGATGATTATTTTTTAACATGATTTCATCTGCACCATTTGACTGATTCTAAGAGTGGAAGTGTGAAAGCAACATAGAAAGCAAAATATGTGCTGGTGTGAATGCTTCTGTCTGTGTGACTGTGGGTGGAGAGTTAAGTGAGGCCAAGATACAATACAGGAGTCCTCAAGCAGAATATGGGGCTGCTGGCAGGCTGCTATCCATTTGCATTAGCTGTATTAAGGTTTAAATCCATGATAAACTGTTAATCCTTTGACTGGAAGTAACAGATTATTCACTGCCAAGGGCCTCTACACAATATTGCAGAAAGTGCAGAAAGTAACTATTATATGGACATTTAAAGTGTGAAGCCTGAGTGGAGCATCTGTCCTCGGATGATTTCTGTCAAGCTAGTCAGCTTGTGGTTTATTTTTTTTGGGATTTTTTTGTTCATTAGCTGGAAATTCTTTTATTGTATCGTTAGTAATTTGATATGTTTTTTGATATATTTTTGAGGTTTTCATTTTGAAATCAGGCGTTTAAAATGTCTAACCATAGGATATTCAACAATTTATTACAATATGATACACCCCTTGTGAATTTAATCATGTTTCAAAATCTCAGATTTTAAAAATAGGCTGAGTTTTCAGACAGTCAATACCTTTCATTTCCTCCTACTTCACAATCTGAAATGTAACAAGCTTCCTCCTTCTCATCATTCAGCACAAAGACAAACACTTTCACCACAGCGAGAATCAAAGGGCCTCACTTTGGTGGGTAATAAAATCAGTGAGTCCTTGAGTTGTAGACCTTGGTCACTGTGGTGGTGTAAGTTTTTTTTAATTTTTTTTTTCAATTGCCTCCTAGGAAAAGCTATCATGTATGAGTGCTCATAAAATACTCTGTTAAAGGGACACACTTTTTCTGTCATCTTACCCAAGATCAGATGAAAAGATTGTGTCCAGTAGTAGATAGTGATGTGTTTACTTAAGCTTAGCACAAAGACTGGAAAGAGGAGGAACTCGTTTTGCTCTGTGAAAGGTGCCTTCCAACATCCATCTCCTACTCGTGTATGAGCTTTAAGAACAGAGCTGGAGTTGGGTAAGCTAGCTTAGCATAAAAACAGCTAGCAGCCAAAAAGAGTCAGGCACGTAATGAAGTCCTAAAATATGCCTACAAACACAAATGGAAACCTAAATGCAACAACTTGAAGTTCTCAAAGGGAGTTACGTGCTATTACTGCGAGATAACATGAGGTTGGTGTCAATCTTCTCATCTTGTTCTTGGAAAGTAAATACATTTTCCAAAATGTTGAACTATTTCCTTAACATGTGTAGACATAGAAAATTGGATATTGTGATTGATATTACGGTGTAGTTTTAAATATGTTAAACCAGTGAATCTTGGATGTATTGGCAACTAGCCTGCCAACTAATATGATTCAACATGTAAATAAGACAGTTTTAGAGTTTCACATTGAAGTGGGGTATTTTTTCCCTGCTTTCAGATTTAAAAAAGAAAACTTGTTTTAGTTGTGACTGTGCGTTGCTAAGTTAGCATATTTCCCACAAAGTCTGGAAGTGGCCAGGACACTGATTTCACCAAAATATAATTCATGTTTTCGGGGAAGAGGAATCACAGGGAAAACATGGCCTTTTTAGCAGCTGCAAACTTTATTGAATATGATAACAATCTTCCTCCTCCGCAGGTGCTCTTCCCTTTGGCTCGCACTGTTCATTTGAACAGGATGCATGTGGTTGGGCCGTGTCCAACCACCACTCGGCCTGGAGAAGGGTCGCTGGAGACGAGCTTTCGGAGAAAGAAGACATGCAGGGTGTCACTCTGCATAGTACACCAGGTTGGCTGTGTGTGTGTATGTGTGTGAAATGGGCATCAAAACCTCTTCTATCCATCTGGTGAATGAAATGAAAAACTCACTCAAAACAAATCTCACATTATTTAGTGTCAAAACTCATCAGTTTTTTTCTCAAAACAGGCTTCATTTATTGTTCTTTCTAGACACAGCTAAATATAGGAATGCCTTGTTAGATTACAACCATATGAAGTTAGACCACATGACCATGAAGAGCTTATATGGATTGTTTAAATCTAGCTGCAGAACATATTTGTGCTAACGGAACACAAAATGGATTTATATTTAACCCGATGTTACTTACTGCTTTCATTCTTCTGAGTACTTAATAGTCTGCTGGTTCTCATCCAGTAATAAAGCAAGTTCAAAATGTATAGGTTTAAAGAATACAACAAAATCCTTTCCAACTATTAATGTATCTCTTATGTCCATTATTTTGATACGTTTGTTTCATGACCTGCTGTGTCACATTTATAGTGCGCCCCCAGGGCACTTCCTGTTTCTGCAGGTAAGAGAGAGTAATTCCCCTCGAGAGGCATCCATTCAGAGCTCCTCTTTCCCTCCCCCAGTCTCTACTGCTGCTTGCCAGGTCAGTTATTTAGACAGATACAGTAGCTAAATATTTATTGATACATTTTTGTTCCCTTCTCGTCATGAGGCTGCCTTATGGCAACAAAAGATTTTGTCAATATGCTAACTCTTTGCTGAAATTGTGTCTGTTTTTCTGTGCAGATGCTTTTCTCTCTGTACCTGTATGGGGACTTTAATGGTTCATTGCTGGTGGTTATAGAGGAGAATGGGACCACCCTCGCACCACTGGTCTGGGAGAGAAATGGTCAGTGGACAGATGACTGGAAAGATGTTGCCCTGCAGCTGACAGGCATTCATCATGGGTATGTTAAATGAAAACAAAAGGGTGGAGGAGCAGATGATTATGTAATGCTGAGGTGCTACAGCAAAAGAATCAGGGAATGTCTTTTGGTAATAAAAGATACCTTTATCTTTTATCATTCAAAAACATACTTTTTTTTCTCCATATAATCTGTAATATTTCCCATGTCAATACAAAAGCTGTTCTCAAGCAGCAGTGCTATTACAATTTTACATTCATGGTGAGGAGGTTGAGCACGAGTACATACTTTGGATTGATGATGAGAAAGAGGAAATATGCTTCCATCTGAAAGATTTCACTTATTATTTACTACAAGCTGTTTATACACATATTGGAATTGAATTCCTGTCCGCTTTCACATAAAGACAAAAACTGTAATTCTCCAAATACAGAAATGGTATGTGCTTTACCCCAGGTTCCACGTTAAGGTGACAGCTGTGTGGGGAAATGGCTCCAATGCTGATGTTGCTCTCGATGACATTGCGGTTGGAGCAGCCTGCTTCCACACAGGTAATATGTTGCTAACATGACGACATAAAAAGTTGGAGACCATAACAGAAACACAATATATTTGTGAACATTTATTATAAACCAGGAGGTGTAAACATGTAAGTTACTGGTCACTGTAGCTTCTCTTTCATAAAGGGATCCTGTGCTATTTGAATGAAGAAATGGCACTGTATTTCACACGCTCCACAAATGGTGGAATTTATGAAAAGTTTGGCTGCTATGGTCATACTTGGTTTAGTATGAGCAATGGTTAATGTTATCTAAAGTTAGCTAACTTTTATCTAGATATCGCTGTCTAACTGTTGTTGCTGATTTAGCAGATGTAGATCCAGATGAATCTTAGGAAACATAGGGAAATTTGGGTTCCTATAATCCCTTAAAGGTACCCTGTGGAATTTTTGTTAGGAGAGCTCCTGCAGGGCACTTTAATTACCATTTGTGGCCATGAGACCACTGCTCAGCATGTCGTGCAGGCTCATTTTACAACTGGAAGGTTAAGAATGCCCAATGAGACTATCTGTCTTTATAAGCATCTGCTTATGTCTCTCCTCATCTGTACACTTTATGAAATCTAACTCTTGTTGAATGAAATGGAGAGCTGAAGAGTGCAGGGAGTCCTCCCAACTGTTGTTGAGACTAACTGATGACTGCTGTCTTTCATTCGGAGCTCAGCGGTCCTCAGTCATTCCTACGATGCCCCGTTTCAATGATTGGTCTTGACATGAGGGTAACCAACATTTAATGCTTTTCTGCAAATGCTGTACTGCAATATGTGTGCTAACATTCCTGTCAGTGTCATCACACTTTTTTAGTTTCTTCGATCATGTGAAAAGCGTTTCTTTTTTAAAAACCTTTTTTCTGCTCTGTTGAAATGGTCCGGGATGATTTATATTATTTTAGCGCGGCACCAGAGTTGATACACAGATGTGAATTTTGACTTTGGTGCAATGGATTGAAGGGAAGTTTGTTTTTGTTAGTGTGTGATTTAAGGGAATGTTTTTTATAACCTCCAGGGAGGCACAGGGATAACAGTGGTGTATGGCTGTTGCTCAGCTCTATTTGGGCTAGACTGGAACATTTTCTAACTGATATCTGGGCCAATTCAGGCATAACTTTAGTAAGCCATAACTTAGCATATTGTGTCTCCCTATCACATTTATGACCTCTCCCTGTGCATGGGATCTTTTCATGCTGGAGAGGCTTGCATGCTTTTATGGTGTCGAAAGTAGACTGTGGAAGCTCAGTTCAACATTACTGCATTGGTTTCAGGGAGGGGCTTGTCAAAGGACGGAACAGTGTACCTCCTGTAAAACCTTTGACTTTTACAGAAACTACATTGAGTGAATCAATGGAAATGGACAAAAATCTGTATACTACATAATGGATGAAGTGATAAATATAATCACAATGTTTTCCTGCTCAGGAATTAGTCTGAGCAATCGTCTCGATGTTAATCCATAATACCCGTCCTTGAATTGTTCTCATTTCGTTTTATCCATTTCTGTCTCGATATAATGTATGCCTTAGTGATATTCAGATGGGTGACTGTGACTCCTTTTCTCTTTTTCTTCCCACCTTGACTCCCTGCCTCTCCTCAGATATCAGCTCACTCCTGGCCATGGCCGACTTGGAGGATTTCTTAAGCCCTCTTCCAGAGCCTTTGGCCTCAGGTAAAGTGCAGCTTCAGCCGTCACCTTGGATACCTTGTGAATTTCCAAAGTTTCCCTCGTCTACTGAGTCATTTTTAGCTAATTCTGCATGTAGATTATACATACCATGTGGTGGACTGTACACTCGCAATTTCTCTTGATGCTTTTTGCCGCTTTATATACCATATCTGCTGACCAGAGGCTATTAATCCATTAGCAATTTTTCTCGTGTTTTTGTTGTTTTTTGAAGTGAATATACAGTACCTACATTGATCAACTCACTCAACAATTCTAAAATCTCCCACCAGCTCATGTCAGTGTTTTTTTTTCTGTTGTCTCCATTTTACAGAGGTTTCTTTGATGACGTGGTGGTTTAACTCATGCGGTGCTAGTGGTCCCCATGGCCCGACCCAAGCCCTGTGTGACAGTACCTACAGGAACAGAAATGTCAGAGTTGTTGTGGGGAAAGAAGGTCCCTTGAAAGGAGTCCAAACGTGGAGAGTACCTGCTACAAACAGATACCTGTAAGTGATAGATGGGATGGTCTTGATGATCATTTTCTGAGTATTAAGCTAGAATTCTACAGCCTGGTACGTTATTTGTTCAAGTGTATGCAATTTGATATTTTTATTTTTCTCAACAGATCCCATGAAAAGACCAAAACCCACAATGAATTGATTCAACTAACAAATGTTGCCTGCGTAGTCGAAGCTTGATATATCTTATTCCTGTGTGTCATAGAACTTTATTGTTGTTTCTCGTCCCAAAACTATTAAAAACACATCAGCCACACTGTTGCACTGGGCGACATGTTCCTTCATCATGGTGAACCAGAGCACTGTTGTTTATTTAAAGTCAATCCACGTACTCACTAGAACACAAGCTCCACAGCAGAAAAGAGTCCCTAGCAAATGTACTATTTATTCCTGTTTGAGTAATGGTTGCTTAAAACCACAGTGCCCAGCTGTCTTATAGGAAAATACTTAGCCTTTTTTCTTTAATTAAAATATATGTTTGTGACTAGTGGGCTTGAGGTTAAGAGAGACAGACAAAGTAGGGTAGTCAGAAATTGTTGACATATGGACATTGTGGTCTTTTCATAGGATTTGTTGACAATAATAAAAATATAAAATATAGCCAGTCTTGTCCTGTAAGATCAGTGATTCCCATTATAAATGATGCCAATGTTGTTTGCATCTTTGTTTTTGTTTTTTTACATTTCTGAATGTTATCCATAGTTCATTTCTAGGAACGTAGTCATGGAAGAGATTGTATTCATCCACATGTGTTAATATTGTTGTGACTCAGGGAGCTGGGCTTGGTGACAATTTAGAGGTGTAACTGTATCTTGGGGGAATCAATTATTCTGGCCATGCTTATCATAACTGATTGTCATGCCAGATGTTCAAACTATTTGATTGTCTTTGCACAGCCAGTCAGGGGACTTCAGAGACATCTATAGATGTTTGTTCAAGTGCATTGCAATCTATCTTTCTAGTGTGATATTTACTGTGGAGCCTGAGCCAGAAAGCAATTTGTTTCAGTATTTTATCCACTTGTGACGCAATGATCTCCCTCAGGATCACTGCCTATGGGGCTGCAGGAGGGAAAGGAGCCAAAAACCACAACAAACGCAACCATGGGGTCTTAATATCTGCCATATTTCCTCTGGAGAAAGGAGATATACTTTACATCTTGGTGGGCCACCAGGGAGAGGATGCGTGCCCGGGGGTGAGTAGGCTGGAAGGATTTGTTGACTTGTGTGCCAGAGAGGGGAGACAAAGCGTGTCAAAGTATCTACTGTCGATCAAAGAAATGTGCCAGCTTCTTTCTCTGGCACTCGAATCTCCTCTCTCCTGTGGTGTAGAGAAATCCCCAGACCCAGAAGATCTGCCTGGGAGAGTCGTCAGTGATTGAAGACAACATCAGGGGAGAGGCTGCTGCAGAGTGGGCTGGGGGAGGAGGCGGAGGAGGGGGAGCCACCTACATCTTTAAGGTGACAGAAGAAACTTTGTGTTGTTTCAATATCGTGTGTTCTTTCTATGTGTGTATGTTTGATGACTTACATACTGATAGGCATCAAAGATGTCTATAGGCATATTGCAACGATTCAGCAGGGTCTCACACTCTTAATCCACAGATTACTAGAGGTTGGAAAGCCATTGTGTCATAGAACCGGCATAAGGAAAATGTTTACTTGGCACGTTTATTATGATCTCCCATCTGTAATAAAATGGGGGTTGTCTGGGTCACATTCAATATGCTTTACTGCTGAGTCTGATTTGTCAAAACTTATTTTTCATTTGCAGTGATCATTTTCACTACTGAGCATGTACATAGTTAAGAATGCCTCATGTGAGTGAGATTTACGGTGATGCTGTCTCATCAGATGAAGGGGGGTGAGCTGGTTCCCTTGCTGATTGCGGCTGGCGGTGGAGGAAATGCCTACCTGGAAGACCGGGAGTCCAGTCTGGACCAGACACCACTTGAGCAGTATGACAATAGCACCATAGCTCCCAGTACCAACGGACGAACTGGCCCTGCAGGTACTATACTAGAGATCATACTATCAATGCTGAAATTTTTAATTTTTTTTTTTTTTTTTTTTTAAAGACTGACTCAGCTACACTACAAAAAAAAAATTTACTTGTAGTGATATCTAACCGTGCAGAAATTTTGTGTCCAGGTTTTTAGATATCTAACGTTGAGATTACCCCCCCCCCCCCCCCAC
>JAVQJF010062679.1:0-52455 GCA_036023855.1 Gadopsis marmoratus | reverse complement strand
ATATTTCGTTACATTGCCGTTTGAAAAATAAAGATAATTGTGACAATGAAAATTGTTTTATAACAGTGTGTATTTGCATGTAACTTTTGTGGTTAAAAAAATGTCAGAAGGAACTATTGGCCCCCGGGCATCTTCCCTTTGTCAAATCTGGCCCTCTTTGCAAAAGGTTTGGACACCCCTGCTTTAAGCGATGCCCCCAGAATCAAGCGATTCGTGTTTACTGTCTGGGGCAGTTTGACATATCTATGCCTAAATTTATTCAGTCTTTGTTCAATCTTTTCAGATAGTGGGAACCAAGCTTAGAGCCCAGGTAAAAAGCTCTGATCTTTGAAGAATATAAATCTGGTTAGATCTTTAGGAAGCAGTCAGCTGGTAGTGCCTCGAGTAAGAACCAAACAGGGTGAAGCTGCTTTTAGTGATTATCCTGCACACTGATGGAGCCAACTTCCATATTATCACAAAATGAAAAAAATCTCCTGCTCTCCTGTGCCTTTTTTGATGAATTAAATTCTCTGCTGCACCTTTTATTGAATTTGTGACACCTTATCTTATTATTGTCTTTTATTTGCTGATTTCTTTAATGCCATTCTCTCTTTATTATCATTTGATTGTGTCTTTGGATGTTGTTCTAACACACCTCTTCCTCTGCCTTATATAAAGCACCTTGAATTGTCCCAGTGTTTGAAAGGTGCTACACAAATAAACTTGCCTATATTACAGAACCCTTTATTTCTACATTATTGTTACTAAGTAGGCTTTCTACTGTTTCCACTTTCTTCCTGCATATTAATTTATCTTATTGTCGTGTCTGTGTTTGGTGCTTCTGATGTACACCTATATCCATAAACAAGAATACATGGGTTCCAAAAATAATGTCAAAGTGCTTTCACAAATAGATGTAGTGTGATTCAAAGCACAGCAGGAATCCAGTTCAACATTCAGAAAAAGAAAAGTACAGTGTGTGACACTTTTTGCAGCAAATGTTCTTATCGTACCACTAAGCCAATTCAAGTAATAAAAGGATAAAAGCGAAATGGAAATTCATGCATGAAGGAAACGCGGGTTGAAGTGGAGAGTAACAGTTGCAGTAACTTTCAGATTTTTCCAAACGTTTTACTGCAACTGTTAAGAGAAGATCTGTTAAGAGCTTTTCTTCAAATGTAAAAATTAGAGTTCACTTAGCCACAGAGAGGTGAATCGTGGGGCAGTGCGAGTGTTTTCAGCTCGGAGAGAGGAGATTAAAGTCCCCTCTGTCAATATTAAAAATGCATATATGAGGGTTTTGGAGCGATTGGCACATCAGTCTGCAGGATTTCATCATGGCAGTCTGGAGGAAATAAGGTTATAGCCTCCCCATTGTCTTCTCTCAGCTGTGGATATTTTACTGCATCCTTGGCTTACAAGTTTCAGTCTGCTGAACGCTCTGGTGTGTCAAGACTCTTTATCCAGGAAGAAAGCTCTCTCAGAATACAAGTTGTTTATGAAATCCTTGTTTTGTTACTCTCTACTTTTAACTTGAACTTCACGTAAAACGTGTCAAATCTCTTTTAAGAATGTCCTCTTACTGTCCAGCCACCATAATCCAGAAACATTGATCATTTTGGCCTTAGTGCTGACCTCACATCTAAACTCTATTCAAAAATGTCTCTTACAAAAATGTCCCGCCATTTCATATGGTATTCGGATTGGCCGGTTCGAAGCAGACGTCATATTGTGAGAAGCTGATCCTAAATTTCTGCCAAATCTCCAAAATTGGTCCTCTGTGGAAGAGTCTCTGTGCCTTCTAGGACCAGCATTTTGGATTGACGACCACAGAAATCCCCTGATTGTCGTCTTCCTCACATACAACCCAAAATCGCACAGTGTAAAAATGGGCTTAAAGCATTGCACATCTAAGAACAGCCTCACATAGCTGCTGGCATGGCTGTAGAGTATTTAGTTATATGCTATCTTCACCATGCTAACATGTTCACAGCAACAATGCTAAAATGCTGATGTTCAGCAGGTATAACGTTCATGTTCACCATCTTAGTTTGGGAATTAGCACTAAACATCGACTATAGCTGTGGCTGACTTTGACCTGATGGTGGGGCTCATTGAATCACAAATTTTAACATCATAATGGCACAAAAGGGAAAGTCAGGGAATCACTAAAATCAGCATGGTTCATCCTCTGGGGACTAAGAACGTTTGTGCAAAATGTAATGGCAATCCATCCTTTCAATCTCCTTTCTGGCCTAGTTTGTTTTTAAACTACGCTTCACAAAGGGTTGATTCATTGCAACGTTGCTGTACTGGATTGTACAGGTGCAACTAATGATCTGATAACTCAGTATAGGATTCGCCTTTTCACCTTCTCCAAATCCCCTGTAAACCAGCACAATTTTAGGGGCTCCACCAAGTCTAAGAGTGAGCAAACTGTGTGGGCCGAATTGCTTTTGTGGCGAGAACTGGGAACACAGACGTATTATTCTGAGCAGAGATCCTGTTACACTAGAGGAGGATCACATGCTTGGCAGGATGACCACTATGAAAAGGCTCTGGTCATCTGCGAGCAGAAAGCCCCTAGCAACAACATTCCCCAGTAAAGGAAGCTGGCCGGGTAGTGGAGCAGAATCAGGTCGCTGTGTCCTGATTGCTTAGTGTGATTGCATGATGGAGTGTCACTGGCAACACTTCTTGTTCGGGGTTTTTGGTACACGACAGGTCCCAAGCTTCATTTCATTAACATGGACCCATCTGGTTCAAATGTGTTGTCGTCTACAGCCATTTGAATGGTCAGTGCATTCTGTTTTCTCTGCTGGCTTTTGCAGAAATAGGCTGACATTTAAAACTTTTGGCTTATTTTTGTTGAGTAGGTTTGTTATCATCTGTGACATTTTCATAGTAAAATAATGTCAGTTTTGTTATTAACGTGTCACAGACTGAGAGTGATTCCAATTGTATACAATATGTCTAACCTTTTACTTTGCAATTATCAACAATGTAGATCCTCTGCCACCCAGAAGGTGATGCTTTTTCTATACTTGTGTTTCAGAAAAAGATCTGGTTAATGCGGTAGTAGTGTGTGTGTGTGTGTGTGTGTGTGTGTGTGTGTGTGTAGCAGAATAGATAACGAAAATACCAAAATGAACAGGAAACATGAAGGCAAAGACATTATGTAGACACAAGTCCGAGTGATCCGAAAAATTCAGTACTGGAAGAGAACAGCGTGTGCTGGTGCTGGGTGGGCGCATCGATAACTAAACTATCGATACTACCAATACTGAGTCTTGTTTTGAGGATCAATAAAGTGGTGCAGGAAGGAGTCCTAAAACCTGGAAATGACTTAGTCAGTGAGTTTATTTGAGTGAGGTTTTTGGTTATATGCGTGAAATGAGGTCTGTGGTTAAAGCACGCCTATGAGACATTTGTTCTACAACATAAAATAAGTCAGTAAATACCCCACTTGTGAATTTTGAAGGTTTTACGTGTCTTAAAAAAGGCGGTTGCTAACAAGCGGCTAAATGAGACTACAGAAGTTGTCGGGGGAACATTAAATGTCGTCCCGGCGAACACAGAAACTCATCTACTCACTCGTCTGCCTTTACAGCCTCGTTGGGTTTATACTTGCGCTCTTGCAAACTATCCTAACTCAAACTTACCCAAAGGCTTTTGTAGAAGAAGTAAACATGTGAAATGTCATATGTCAGCTTAGTGGTGGTGACGTTGAAGTCATTCGACCGTGGTGTAGTTTGGATATAGCATAACGTTAGCTTTTAACTTCTGCCGATTGCATTTACGCTTCAATAATCATAAATTTGTGAAGATTATCTTGCTGAGTATCTCTTATTTTCTGCAATAATCCAAAAACCAAATGGAAAAAAATCCCATTGGCTTTTTATCGAGGGAACCAGGGCGATGCAAACGTCCGGGTTGGCCTACATGGAGTGCAGCACTGTATAGTAGCGTTAATAATATAACTTTTAGCTGGAATCTCTGCTGTACAAAATCTGTCGTCTGGTCGTCTCCAGCCTTCTGTTTACAGACACGCAAGTAGCCACAGGCACTCTACTCAACTATGGACTCTGTCGCATCATGACGTTTAACCTGCGATTAACCTGTTTTAATTAATTGTCAGAGAATAGAAGAAGGAATTGTCTTTATCATTTATTGTTCGGTGGTTTGGCTCCATTAGGCATGTGATGTCATCTTAAATAGGCTACAATAAAACCACTGGCAAGTAAATAATAATAATAATAAATAATAATAATAACTGTATTTTATAAGTAAAGACAAACATATTTAATACTTTACTAATCAGGATTTGTTTACAAGATGTGCTTTTTAATCAAAGTGACTTCATCATATCTAATAATACTTAGCGTTTGATTGACCATGAGGGATCATAAAAATGTGATGGGTTTTTAGTCATTGCTCTCCCGATTGCCTTGGCACAGAGTCGTCTTTTTTTTATTTAAGAACTGCAAAGTTGCCTCATATGTAGCTTTGGCATTAAATTTATGGTGATGTATGCATGGGGTGCATTGACTAATGGACATACAGTAGTAGTCTGGTTTAATGGGTCTCGTCTCGTGGGCTCGCCAAACAAAACGCCTGAGGTATGTAAAAAGAAGAAATAAATAATGAAAGAAAAACAGAGAGTAGTGCATATTTGATCTGGTAAGCACTCGGAAACAGGCTCGAAGTTGTGGGGTTATTAATCACAGGGCTGCATTCTACGAGTGAGCAATCTTGCGTGGTGTAGCGCGCTGCACTGTACATTTCATCCCTCTGGAAAGCAATTTATTGGACCAGCTTCATTCTGCAGGGGAGTGTGTGTATATGTGTATGTTGTGGTGGGTTGTGGTGGGGGGGGGGCACACTGCGAACATCCACTTTTTTTTTTTACAGCTATTTATGTGAAGATTTGCTGAGAGATCAGAGGTACCGAGAATTGAGTGTAGAGGCATGTAGCTGAAATACGTCTACATGCTTGGTTTAGCTGTGGATGACATTTCTCTGTATGCATTTGGGCGTTTGCATTCCTAAAAGAAAACAAAAAAAAGGGCTTTAACACACACACACACTCCCAGTCTACTAATTCACTTCAGCAATTGAGCCGTACCATTGAGATGTCAGAGGAGCGTACTCTAGTCCTTCCGTGTGGAAAGAAGGGACGATCTCTAAATTGATTTTTTTCCCCTTGTTGCTGAAACACAAAGCATTTAAGGACGACAGCATAGGAAGAGCAGGTCCTCTTTATCAGCGGACTTTAAACGGGGAGATGCTGAACTGAGAGTTGAGCTGTGTTTTTATATACGCTACAAACCTGGAACGCGACGGCCTTGAACGTTGTAGCTGGTCGGATTTGAAAAGTAACATCCTGAAAATATCGTAAATGGATGGTGTTTAAACTTACCGTTTGTGATGATGAATGAAAAATCGAATTAAATCTTTTACTAGGCTCCTACGATGTCTTCTGTTGACTTAAATCAGCCTAATTTGTAGTGCTTGTCCTTTAGAAATACTATTTAGATTATATTTGCTAATATGTGTTTTTGCTATATGAATTGACCATGCTTCAATGCTTAAGTTAATATGAACTATGGACCCATATTAGGCTACACAAACAAACAGTAGTAAACATTACAGTTGCAAGAGAAGAGAACCAATCGTCCGTTACAGAATGCAGCTTGAGAATACAATCAGTCAACATGGAAAACGACAGATGTGCACTTCCAACTTTGTCGTTGTTGCAATGTTACCTACACATTTGTTACTATCAGTTTAAAAGACAAAGTGTGACATTTTTGGAAAATACCTTCCCATATATGAGGCTACAGCTAACAGGCAGTTATAATTAAGATTATGAACAGGGGAAAATGGTGAGTGGGCTACAGAATATGTCTTGTAGCGCCTGTAAAGCTCAACAGTTAACACATTATATCAAATTGTCATTTATACACTGTTGATGTAACGAATGTGCAATGTGACATAACAAATTGTTGAGTTGAAGAGGCTTGCTTCCAGTCTTTATGCTACGCTAACTGCTTGCTGACTCTAGCTTCATATTCAGCATACGGACATAGATGAGCAGATGAATGTACAGTTCTCTAAGTCAAAGCCAACTAACGTACATCCCAAAATGATGAACAGGTGGCTGAAAAGTGAAATTTGAGTGAATGAGGGAGGTAAGCTTGCATAGCTACACAGTCAATATTGTTGACATGGCAATAAAATATGTTAAGTCAATATTAAATTGTACACAGATGTTGAGTTTTAGCCAATATGGAATGTTAGTGACTTGTGCTTGTGTCACTAAAGCAGCTATCATTGTTTCCTGCACTTTGTTTGCTCTGCAAGGAAAAAAAAACAAAAAAGATTTCTGAAAGCAACTGAAGCATAAAAACACAGGAAAATGAGAAACGGCGGCGCGGACAGAAACGCAGTGCTTCTGTGTTGATGTGTCCTAATGAGACTGCGTGAAATATAGTCGAGTCTGACTCGACGCGAACAACAAAGACCGGCGCTGCGTCGAGCAAACGCAGTCTGTTACGGTGAAGGCGCAGCTTCAATGTCGTCTCTGCTGTGACAGCTTCTTTGCTTCCTTCTTTTCTTTAAAGCATCATGACAATATTTGTGATTTTATTTCTTTTTTTAAAATCACTCCAACAAAGTGGAAGTGACACTGAAATACCTCGGGGCATCTAAACAGACTCCAGAGGCTTCACGCTTCATCTTTTAAACGGTTTTATGACTTGGACAAAGATGTTGTCACTCCTGCGCTAAATACTTGCAGAGGAACTGACTACTTGACTGTACAACAATTCATACACTGGCAAAAATGTTGCCCAGTATGTTCACAGTAAAAGAGGAACAAATCACATGATCCGAGTTAGACCTGCCGTACGACACGTACTTTTATGTTTTCCAGTATTGATTAATCTTGGATTTGGGAAATCTTGGTCTGCATTGTCTTGTCCAAGCAGCAGTTCAAAACTCCCGGATATCGAATTTACAATGATACCATCATGTTTACCATCTTAGTTTAGAATGTTAGCATGCTACCATTAATTAGCACTAAACACAAAATAGAAGGGAATGTCATTGGTTTTGCAGATATTTTGTCAAAAACCAAAGTATTGAACAAATTAAAACTTTGACCTGGTGATGACACAGCATTAAAAGGTAAGGGGTCACTTAAATTACATGAACATCTGTACTAAAATATCATAACAATCCTCAGCTTATATCAGCAAGTTTTATTTTTCTTAACTGTTTTTTCTGTTTTCTTTTAAATATGCTATTTTTATGTTTGCCATTTATTATATTCTTTAATGCTTTTTATTTGCTTTTAAATATTATTCTGTTCAAGTTCTATTTTTCTTAACTGCACTTCTGTTTTATGGCATTCTCTTCTGTAAAGCACTTGGTGCATTTAATATCTTTGTTGTAAAGCACTTTGAACGGCATTTCTTGTATGAAAGGTGGTATATAAATAAAATGTATTATTATTATTATTATTATCAGCTGTTAAATTATTTCAGCCTGGAGTGGTGGATTCCGTGACCCTGGAGCTAGAGCTACACCACTAGCATGGCTAAAAATACACAATATATGCACCAATACCTAATAAATATATAATATTTAGTAATATTTGGATATTTGAATGCCGTGCAAGCGAATCAGATACTCACACGTTGACAGCAGATACAACACATTCAAACCTAAGTAAAATATGTAAAAATAATCAAAACAAATTTGATTAGATTTAAGAGATCTGAGTTGAACGGAGTCCACAGCAGGCTCCTTTGCTGAAAATTTTGGAATATCTAGTGAAGAAAATATTCAAAAGGAAAACTCAGTAAACTATGTTATCCCTCCACTGACATAGAAACCGGTCGATGTTGAATGAATCGCGGATCGCTGACTGCGTTCGCTCGACTGGGCTTTCCACTTGGTGTGGGACTTCAGCCAGACAGATGCTTCCAGGTGGAAGTGGACCAGAGGGCAGTGCAGGGTTTCTGGAGCACTGCCACCAAGGGCTCCACCTGAATCAACCTGCATGGCGTCCCGCTGAGGAAAGCAGCCTCCCTGACTGCCCCACGGAGCTGCTACCGGATCGATAATTAACTCAAAATGCTGTAGTTGGCATCGAGTGTTTGAAGGGTGAAGATTTATGCATTGTGAACATTCTGATTGGTTCCCATGTGTCAGGAAAGATAAATTCATGCCAGAAAACTAACTGTATTCCTTTTTGAATAGTAATTGCTACACTTGGCTACTCATCCACTAGCATCTCTGCCACTGGCATATCTCCAAGGGCTCTCTTTCAAGTGCTCCACGGGAATCTCTTTGGTATTCATATTTGAATTCTTTAGATACAGCAATTACTTTTATTTATATAGAAGGGGCATTTAGATTTTTGTGACAAATTGGTCACTGTGTGTCTAGACTCAGTAGCCATTTTGTTAGGTACGCCTGTAAAATCTAATGCAAACCCATACAACAGCTCAGCCACATCATTTTACCTTTACAAAGATAATAACGTTCCATTTTTAATTTAGCGATGTGTTCATTATTGAGGTTGTAGCTGGCAGTGGTGTTGAACTGGACTGTATTAAAATGAGATGTTTCATGTTTTGCCCACCCCATTTACAAACTTGACAGGAGAATAAAATAGGAAACACATTTCAACAGAATGCAGACCTGTATGACACCTCACTGACAGTGTCAAAGACAGGACGTTATAATCTTCCTAAATTTTGATTTTGTGACAGATCTGTCATATTGCATAGGTGTAACTAATAAAGTGGCCAGGGAGTGTATAAAGCACAAGGTGACATTCCATCAAAATGTTATTGTTTTCTAGTGCTAAATGTTGTGGTTAGAGGTGCAGACAGCACAGAGTGATGGGTGCAGTGTTAACGATTTGATGGAACAAATGAGCTTAAACGGATACAGTAGGCACAGGTAGGTGGGCAGGAGAAGTCAAAAAACGAGGACGGTCCACGGAGGTAAAACAGGTCATGCCACTACCTAACTAGCTCTAATAAAACAGGCTGTTTTTCATAAACTCCTATTGGGGATTAGCCAGCACTATCGATGATCTCGTGGAAAACTATCTGGCTCACCGGCTAGCTGCTAACTTAGTCTTTCTGCCGTTTGGTGCTGAGCGAGTAGTGGGTTTATCAGAGAGATTTCTTTGCAGCAAAGAGCTGCCTGCTGGGGCTGAAAACCGTGTGGCGAGAGCAGTGAGAGTGATCCGAACCCGTAGAGGCTGCAGGCTGTGAAACCAAAGCAGTGAGCGCCAAGACGCTGAAAGGCTCCGTAGGGTTGCGGCGACACCGCAGAGTCGGGTGGTAGGTCTCAGGGGCTGGGGGGGGGGGGGGCGACACCTTTCACATTATGCGTATACACCATGGTAAGAATAACAACATTGAATAGTGCAGCTACAAATTGGAAAGTATGTGATAAAAAAATGTGTTTGTAACATTTACCTTTATGCTCAGAGAATAAAAGTCAACGTATTGGCCTGTAAAAGGCAGAACTGCAAAAAGCACAGTCTCACAGTGGCAAGGATTAGGGTAATTACTGCAGCTGGCTAATTAAACTGGCTTTGTGGAAAAACTGGAATGCAGCTTTGTCATTTGCTTAATTATGTCGAGAAGAAAATGGTGTCAGTCTTAGCATCGCCCCCTGTCACTAAGGACTTGGAAATTGTTTACCATTTCAAACACTGCCTTCCATTATGATCCCTGATGGGGGACACATTAATAGTTTGCCATAAAATACCAAACACAATAAAAAAAAGTATGGTACTGAGTAAATAATCGTATAATTATCGTGTAATAATCCAGACGCTTTTCTACTTTGTCATCACTGACTCATAAGTGGAGATTAAAGAAGTTGTCGTGTCCGACTGTGCCGGTACTGGAGTGTGACCAGTGAAACACTATCAAGGCGTACCAAGCTGCCATTCATGGGTGTTGACATATATATTCCATCTCTTCCAGTTATGTGATCTCTCCGCTTGTCTGGTTGCAGCTCTGACTGACAGGGACGCAAGTCCAGATCAAGTCTCTGTTTTCTGCCATGACAGACATTAATAACCTGTTAACACCCCCCCCCCCCCATCTCCTCCCCGCTTCCCATGACTCATCCTCTAAATAAGCACTTATAGGGAAAAATTACTGTCCTGTGCTCAACGTTGAGGGCAACAGCCTTGGCACGGACAGATGGACACGTGGTTTTTGAAGGCGTTAGGGTGGTGCTGTCGTCGTTATGCAGAGCTGACACATTATTCCCGTTCCTGCTCTTTGCTTCCTTTCTTTGTCTCCCTCACTCCACCGAGGTTCAGCCCGTACTACCCACCTCCATGCAGGCCCCCTTCACCTTTGCCTCAAACACGAATAAACAATTGCACTCAAATCCCACTTAAGATTCTGAGCCCAGGCTGCCACTTATTTTCCAGAGGACTGGATCAAATAAGGCCAAGGGCTGCTTGCAGGGAAGGGGCACCTCTGTTTCAATGCACGGCCTTGAAACCACAACAATATAACCATGCTACATTACTGCGCACGCTAGCATAAGCTCTCCTGACACATGTCCCGTAACAAAAGGAAACAAGGACCAAGCACGAAAAGAGCTGTTCTGCCCTTGGTTTCAAGGTTAAGTACTTGTATTGTATGAAAAACACACACACACACACACACACACACACACACAAAGAAATCCCTCCTACAGCTTTTCATTCAGCCTCTGTATATTCAATTCAATGGCAACATCTCCTGTTACTAAAAAGTATAATAATTGTTCTCTGTTCACTGTAATTTGATTAGGGAATGTGCATGTAAGCTGTCTTAATTCTAATGTTACTTACCGACTATTTAATCAAACTCAGACACTAATTCACATTTGATGAGTTCATATGAGTCTAATGCAAATGCAAATTAAACATGTTCATTCCTCTCTTCTATTCCACGTAATGCAATTAGCCCCTTTTCATTAAGGTGATATGTCATTATCTTCAGACAGTATGGTGGGCATCAGTTAACTGTGTTTGACACTGTTGATGCAAACAGATTTTTTTCCTCAGCACCCTCAAAGACTTGTAAATGTAAATTGTTCTTAATTCGTTTCAATGTTGCATGAACAGCACTAACAGATGATATTGTGACATCCAAGTGAACGGTAAAGGACAAAAAAGAAAAAGCTAAATGAATGGTGATGGTATGAAACGTAATGTGACTGGATGTGTGTGTTTAAGCAGAGCGCAAAGTGAGTTTTAGAGGCGGCACGTGTCACAGCCCAGGCTCAATGGTCTAGAGAAAGATTTAAAGTAATTCAAACAATATTTTACTTTCAACTAAGAAACAAATGAATGTGTAGTCAGCAAGTCAGTGGTGTGTGCAATGCTGAATGTATGTGTGTTGTTGGGAAGGCAAAAACCAAACCAAAGGGCTAGACGGTGATGGTGAGAGAGAAAGAATGAGGACCCAGCCTAAGTAACCTAGGCCCGGCCTGCCCAGGTGCAAATACATCAAGTTATGTGGCTCTGCCCATCTCTACCTGCAGGCAACCTGCAAAGGAAAAACACAGAAAGCAGCAGGAGGAGCTCTGACATAGACAGAGGCCATCACGCACACGATTGTACACAAAGTCAATACATTCATCCAAAGTGACGCAAGGCACGAACACTCGAGGCACACTGCCACAGACAGTCGATGCATCCGTGCCAAATAAGAAGACAAACCCCACTTCCTCTACAATGAGCCCTATTTCCAGCCACTGCCTCCCATTTCAATTTGTGCCTTAGATTTTTACATTTTTGAACTAACTCACACACTGGCCACATTGATAACCAGCCATTTTTAAGTCTGTCTCGGCAGGTAGTTGTGATACTGTTATGTTATGTAATTTGCACCCATCCACAAAAACGCAAAGTGGAGAGGAACATTACTGAAGTTTTTTTTTGGTGGGGGATTTTTTAACCGGGTCACTGCGAGCATACATCAGCACTGCTGGTTGATTCCCTCACCTTATTGCCCTCTTCTTCAATTGGCCTCCTGGGAAATCTATAGCTGCACCGTATTAGGTAAAACCTCATGCTTCAGGGGTGTTGTCCTACTCCTGCTGACTCATAAAAATGATACAGAGGCTGTGCTGACATCAGCTGAATATAATTCTATTAGAGCGCCCATTTGTTGTTGGGTTTCACTGCAGCTTCATTCAGTTGCCTAAATGACCCTTCATTTATTTTAGTGCCCTGTTGAAAAAGAGGGCGGCACCCGAGCACTCTGGACGATACTCAGGAAGCTGAGCCTTCAGAGCTCAGCTGACAGATTGAGCTGATGCATTCTCTCTCCTCCTCCTCCTCCTCTTCTCATGCTTTTCCCTCCACTCTGCCGCTAATGCATGAGACGTTCTCTCTCGTTCTCTGGCTGCAAATGGAGCTCTTAGCTGCTGCTTTTAAAGTGGAGTGTGCAGGATTTTTACGTTTATGAATTTTCCCTGTTTCAGCTCTGGTATAAACTGGAACGTTAGCACAACGCTATGTTCAAATACGTCACGTAATTCATGGCTGAAGTAACATTGTAGTCCTATGTGTTTTTCAAATTCCTTGGCCACAATTTTTGTGGCCAAGGAATTTGACACAGAGTTGTGTGGCTATTAATCAAGAGTCTATGGACACAATGTTGTCTTTGTTCATCATGTTTTACACTCAATTGAATGCCTTGTCATTGGTAACACCCACATATTTTCACATGCTTGAAAGTATGCAATTGTCTGCCTCTTTAAGCTTTTGACACTGCACCATTTACAACACATTTGCACTTTATCTTGTTGACTTATACAGTATAGCTTTCACATCTTTTCCCACAATAAATGATTATCCTCCATCCCCTCATTCCTCTCCCGTCACATTTTTTCAACAGCTCTCTGTTCTTTCTCTCTGTTCGTTCCCCTTGTGTGTCTGAGTCACGAACAGTAGCAGGTGGCCCCTGACAGGAAGTGGGCTGGCTCGTGCTTCAAGTAACCCTTCACTCTTATGGTTCTCCGAGAGCAAAACACTGGGCTCACAGACAAAAACGTCTGTGGGCCCAGTGGTTGTTGTTGCTTGTCTCAAAGCAATAAAGTCAGCAAATGTACTGTTCACCTTCAGTTTCACCCACCCAGAATAAATGTCAGTGTTTTTGTTATTTTGTGACATCTTGCCCATTTTTCGTCCACAAAGATCACGTGTCATTCAAGTGTATTCGTTTGTGTGTCTTTTCCACCAAACTGTCTGTTGAATTTGTGTCTCCATATTTGGCTCACTTTTCGTCACCATTGCCACCGCTCATGCTGATCAACTGTTTTAGCTACGCTAGCAGTGTGGCTCTGGGGATCAAAGTTTTACTTTGTCCAATACTGCAAAACCTGCAAAACTAATGCCTTTCCCATCAGCTTCAGCTGCACTTTGTGTTTGGCGCTAATTAGCAAATGATAGCATGCTGACATGCAACTATGATGATAGACATGTTAAATATTATACCCTCCAAACATCTGTATGTTGTCATAGTCACTGTGACAATGATAGCCTGCTGACATTAGCATTAAGAGCTGCTAGTATGGCTGGAGACTCTTATCCTTGTTTCTGGTTTTGCTTGTACAAAAGCTGAGATGGGTCTTTATATTTTTTGAATTTGCTATTGTACAGCACCTTGTAACCTTGTTTCGAACGGTGCTCTCTAAATAAGGTTTACCTTACCTTTATGTCCTTGAGTAACAGTATGCACTGCTGTAATCAAGGTATATGCTACTAAGACCAAACCCTAACCCTCTAGAAGTTATTCTCCAATTACTGTCTTTTTCAAATATTTAAATTGAAATTCATGCGTATCTCAGATTTATAGTCGTTTTCTTAATGGGGTGTATGAATGCAAAACAGAGGCCACTCTGTCAGTACATGAAATTCAGGCAATCTTTTTTTATTCCCTAAAGGCAGGTTTATGCTCCTCTCAACCATGTATATCTGTAAACAAATGTCCTTGCTTTGTTTTCCCCCAGCTGGGAACAGCAGATCCTCGAGGATATTAAAAGTGCGGATACTTTCACAATCAGGCCCAGAGGAACATGCAACCTCGATGCTGACGTAGCTGAATGAAATGAAAGAAACTGATCAGTTGGCACCTTTCTCTGTCTCTTCATCTCCCATGTTTATACCTGGCACCGTATGCAATGTACAGTCACCCACACAATTAACAGATTGCAGTGTGGAAGTGCCTGTCATCTTAATTTGAACTTCGGAGACCAGATTTCAGCAGATATAAAGAGAAAGCAGGAAAGAAAGATCAATGATAAATTAAATCTTTGCAGTAATGATCAATGTTTATGCCAACTCTGTCTACTTAAAGTGACGCAAATGCATTTTCAAAGAAACATACGATCTCATGGATTATGTTTTTTTATCAACTTGATAAAGAAATATTTTTCAGTCAATGTCGCAAAATGTTTTTACTTAATTTTAGTAGGAAAGACAGAATATGTTGAATTTTTAATGTTAATTAAAGGTTCTTGACTTAGGTCAGGGACAAATTATGGTCTTAAAATAGTTAAATATAAATAAATTGAATACTGAGTTAAAGCACTAGACAGAACATGTTTTCTAATATTTAACCAAAACCACACTCTCCCCATAATCTTACCCAAAGTGTTTCAGCAGCCTAAATTTAGCCACACGCAGGACACAGGACACAAACCCTGGTCTTTAGTGACAAAGTATCCACAAAACAAATTCTAGGAAGCAATTACATTTCCTCCCAAACGTAAAGTCATGTGGTAGAATATAAACATTCCGTAATTTGTAGGGAACAGGATTGGTTAATATTTACGTGAAAAGAACAGCTGTCATCTGTTCAAGTCGTGCAACACTATTGCAGAACAGCAAAGCCACAGGAAGTGGGTGCGGGCCAGTGGTTGGGTCAACTAAGCGTGATATTGACACTGGACACCTTTTCTTCATAACATGACTGTGAAATTTTAACCAAGTAGCTCCTCTTTTAACCATGACCACGATCATGTCCCTGTCATGTCCTGTGGATTGTCATTCGGTGTTTTCGGATTTATTTTGAAGGCCCTTCCTGTCCTTTCTGTGCTTGCTCTTATCGTATCCCTGATTTCGTGGATTAGTTTCAACTGTTCCCAGTGGTCACCGGTCTCCTGTTCCCTCGTTAGTTTCGTGTCTATTTATTTCTGCCTCGTTCTTTGCTTGTTGTTGGTCCATTGCTTGTTACATGGTGTTGATGTGTGGCTTTCCGGGTTTGGCCTTTTTCGTTGTATGCACTCTCTTAGTGACTCTGCTTGTTTCCTCATGCGTTTATATCTGTTTGAACAGCTTGCACCCGTGGATATCCCTTGTGTTTTTACCTGGACTTACATGCGTAAGTGTTCTTTTGTGTAAATAAATCCATGATGATCGCAGGTTCCCCTGCGTCCTCTGAATTTAGGTCCTACACAGCCGACCGTTACAGTCCCAATCTAACCCATCTTATGAAAGATCAAGGATCTCTCCTAAAACCTAATAATCAAATTTACCTCTGAAAAAAGAGTTGTGTATTCAACCCATGAAATGCAGATTTTTGTACATTTTCTTAAGAAATATCATTATTCCCACCAGCATCGATGCCTTTCAACACAGTAAAGTCATATCATTTAATTTTATAGCTCAAAAAAGACCCCACATTTAAGTGTGCAGAACCTCTTTAATTTGTGGGTACTTATGGACCCCGGGAACGACATTAGCACGTGGAAGATCGAATTGGAGAACAAATCTTGAATGGCTCATAAAACAGTTCTAATATTGCTGCACTTTCACTTTTGGATTTTCTTTTACAGTTTGACACCAAAAGTTACCTTTTTTGTTTACCAAGCCAGCTGCAGACAGCCAAAATGCCAGCTCCTCTTCCTCCCTCTCTGCAGCTCACATGAAAGTGACGGCTGAAAAGGTCATACAAACACAATGTACTTTTCACCGGGTTTTCCCCCTGCATCAGGAATGACAGCGCGTATCATTGATTGCTGTCTGCGGGTTCCTACCTCTCTGTTGTTTTGTCCCCTGTGTGTCTCTGTCATGCCCGTCTTCATCTGGACACTCTACGCAAACATTGATTCCCCCCTTCGTTAGCTCAGCTGGCAGCCAAGAACACTGACGTTACCTGGAAAGCTTTTGACAGACAGTGACGAGCAGGATGCAGGTCGAGCTCAGCATCGGCTAAAATGGGCACCGTGTTTTTGCAATGTGATATTGTGGCATGATGGAAATACTGCTTTTGGAAACAGGAATCCATATCAGAGGGAATAGATAAAGGTATCAGTGAAGCGATGAGGACACGCCGGTTTTAATTTTGCTGTCTTATCAGCATTATCTGTGCTTTTCCTATCTTGTATTGTATATCTAGAATTGAACACATCCATTTAAAAATGTTCTCCCTTTCTTTCTCCTGTGGACACAGAAGTAGCTACACAAAAGGTGTTGAAGGATGCAGGCAGGAAAGGTTTCCTCTCTTACAGCCTTCCCTTTTTAGGCGTGCTGACATATCGATCCGAGAGCGTTCAAACCTGGGCAAAGGCAAAGACGTCTGTGTCCGTTCGACTCGCCGTGTAGCCCCGGTTCCCATGGCAACCTCAGGCTGTGCGTGCTCTTGTCTCTAAGCAGCCTGCAGGTTTCCATCAGTGCCTGAGGTGTGGTAATGTGGTGAGGTTTCTTCCCATCCATCTATCCATCTGTTTCTCTCTGTCTCTGTTGTCTCCCAAAAAAAGCAGAGTGGGGAGAAAAACTGCAGTCACGATTTGTCTCTTTTGATTGTTAGCTGCCACACTTCCTACGTTACGTGAGCAAATACACTGAGGTGGGGGGGGGAGGTTTGCACAAGGTGACACTACTGACTGTACATCATTTCAACTTTTGGGCCATGCTTCTTTTCTACCTCATTGCAATTTTGTCCGTGTTCAAAGCATTTTTCTCTTTTTTTTTCTGCTGGTCAAGCACAAAACAATTTGTGACAATATTAGTTCCCCCGAGGAGCTGCCCAGTGAATGAATTGCTCCCTGGTGTTCAACATTGGTTCTGTCAGTAAAAGCTGAATTCCCATTTTGACCACATTCGTCGCAAATGTGCGCTCAGATAAACGAGATAATGGCACACAAAAGGAGCACCTCCATTATTCCACTGCAGCCCCACGCAGAACAACATCAAGTTAATGTGACGTGACTGAACAACTTTGGTTTCTGTTATTGGTGGGTGTAATTAACTCGGCTCACCTGGGGGTGCAGGCCCTGTGAATTAAGAAATTGCGGCGCCATGATGCATTTGTTGCCAGGGTAGAACAGCACTGCAGGAGCAAGAAGCTGAAAGCAATAAACTACAACATTTCATTGGTTTATTCTGTATTCTGATGTGCAGTAGCTCCGACCGTCATTTGGCTGGAAACACAGCTAAAGGATCTTTCTGAAAAGCTAGAAAACACTCAAGCACACCAAGCTGCACCACCAATTTTTGCCTGGCTATGAAATCGATACTTGCCCCCAACACAGCTACACACATAGCCCCGGAGGTTCACCTCACACTTTCCTCGTAAAAGATTTTCTGTATATTGGTGAGTGCAGTATAAAAGAAAATGGATTCGAGCACAGTCGGGGTCATTTTAGTCCGAGTACAAACACACACACACACACACAGGTGCTATTATGAAAGGGCAACAATTTGTACGTGGATACAATAAAACGTCTGTGACGCTGACCCCCCATTACAGCATTTCCAAAGATGACAATGCAACGGCACAATAATAGTGGAATAGTAAAAGTTGGCAGCACAGGTGGCATGTCAGTGTAGGTGCATTCTTTTTGTTCAATACAGAACAATACCTGCATTAATACACGTCTAATACTTGCTTTTCCCCAAAAGTAATTTAAACTGAGTTCCCTATGTATTTATCTTTAAATGCTACTTGATGCCTGTGAGACGGGGAAACAGACACAGTAAATCACAAAAAATGAAAGGAGGAGGTTAAATGCAAAAAAAAGAATACCGGATTGAATGCTGGCATTGACTTCAAAAGATGAACTACATTTTAAGGTGATAAAGTACATCAAGGACTGATGTTGATGTGCCTTCTTTTGGGTTATTATGATTGAGCGTCGTCTTCTTTTTCTTTTTGTTCAAGGCCTGCAAGCATAGTAGGAGAGCTATGCTGATTCATGCTTTACCAAATATTGTCAAGGGGATAAGAGAGAGGCAAGAGATGCGATTTTGGTGAGTCCAGCTTTCTCCCTCACTGCTGTGAAGAAGAAAGTTTGGATTCTCTTTGAGGTTTTTCATTTATCGCTCCCTGTGAGGAGAAGTTCATTCTTGCTCTCCACATCGAAGAACGTGATTTTACAAATCTATATCTCTATGGCCAGATGCTGCTGGCCGTTGGACCCCAACAGTGTTATGTAGCTTTAATTTGTTGTCTTTTTGTATATCCATATACTGTATGTACATGTCATATACTATAGTATTCCTACATTGCTATTAGTCCTTGTATCTGGTCGCAATTGGCTTTACTTTCTCATGTCGCACACCAGACTATGGGCCAGTATGTAGAAGAGTCTTTAAATGAAGTCCCTTTTCCACAAATATGTTAACACATTTGTCACATTACATTAAATAAGGAAATATTTGAAAAATGTATATTATAGCTATGGGCTGTGCGTGAAGAAATATGTATACATTTTGCTTGCCACCAAAGTAAAACACAAAGAAATGTACAACGTGTTATCCTACATTTAATGACGTGACTTAGACCCCAGAGAGGTAATAAGTCCTTTGAGCTGTTAAAGAGGGAACAGAGTCTCCAAGTGTCAGGGTTAATTGTCACGTGATGTGTGGTAAAGCAGACGTTATTGTACAGAACTACAGTCAATGTTGACAATTAGACTTTTTAGACATTTTGAAAGCACCCCTTTGCATCATCTGTCCCCACCCTCGAGATGCAAGGTCACTGACTTTTTAAATTCCCTTTTCGTAATTCATTCTGATTAATTGTGGGGGAGTTGTAATTGCAGTTTATTACAAAGTTAGTGAAGTATCTGTGTTAGTGTCGGGAAGGCAACACACTCGCGGCTGGTTTTACAGTAGTCTAACTTTAAAAGTTTTTTTTTGTAGCGAGGTGCTACAGCTCTTTTCAGGCCGATCCATCATGGGTTTATGAATCGCTCTTAGTCTGGCCCCTCCCCTGGGACCAATTTGCCTTGGGAAACCCTACCAGAGGCTAGTGCCCCGGACAACACAGCTCTCAGGGTCACACAAATCCCACCACCACGTTAAGGTGGTGATTCATGGAGCATAAGCAGCATACAGCATCAGCAGTAATGTGGGAGTTGTACCGGACTGTGGCGGTGAAGAGAGAGCTGAGCCGGAAGGCGAAGCTTTCTACGTTCCAACCCTCACCCATGGTCATGATCTTTGGGTAGTGACCAAAAGAATGAGATGACAATGACACCCTTAGAGATAGTGTAAGGAGCTCGGACATCAGAAGAATACGGATGGTTCACTATTTCAATTTTGCAGCTCTTCATGCGAATCACAGTGGTTGATAGTTTAAAAATAAACTCTGAGAAAAGTGAATGGAGCAGCTATGTTAGACTCAGCATGGGCCCAGCATTGAAATAAGTATTTTCAGTCAGAGGGTGGGCCATCTGCCATGTTATCTGGACTCCAGCTGCATGGGACGCAAGATTCCCCTATACTTACTCTTTCAACGGGTAACGTTGAGCTCCCACCATGAGCCATCCTGGAAGACAACATGAAGACAGCATAAAGTAAACATCGCTCCGGCTAGTCAATCAGCCTTTTCTTGTCCGTTCAATCAATTGAGTGCTCGCCTTCAGAGGCCTGAAAATAGATTGAGGTTCGCTTTGTGTGGCACAACAGATGAGAGTGCACTTAACTACAGGGAGAAAATGGGTAGCATTTCCATCCTCATCTCTGCAAATGTACATCAAGAGGGGTATATTCAGTTTTGGTAACATTTGACCAGCGCGGTGTGCTTTTAGAGTCCATTCTCCTGCCCTGTCTCGCTCTGCTCTCTGCTTGGAAAAAAAATCACAGCGTAAATGTTTCCACATATCTGAATCACAGGTTGCAATCAGAAAGACTAATATTAAGGAAGCACTCCTAAATTTGATAACACAGCCCAGCCTGCAACATATTAAAGTGATACTTCATCGGAAATCTAACGTCACCAAATATCAGGCTGTAAGCTCCAAATGTGACTAAAAGATAGTAGTTTCCAACCTTTTTGTATAGAGCAGCTTGAAATTCTAAGTTACAATACATTTTAAAAGGCGACTGATGTGTACATTTCTCCTGACATTTCATCAGGGCCGTTTCTAGCTTTGTGGGGGCCCTATGCAAGATGCTGTTTGGGGGCCCCTAGTTTGTCAAACTACGATGTAGAGATTCCTAGCCCTTTAGATATTACACTTCACGAGCAAAACAGGCTACAGTCATGATAACCTCTCATATTAAAATTACGAGTCTGGGGTTTTTAAGGTTTTTAATTAAGGTCCTGGGGCTTCCTGGTCAGGAAGTTCAGAAGACCCCTCTGCTTCAATGCCTGGAGCTCCAAAATATTTTAGAATTGCTCCTGCAAAGACAAAGCTCCTTAGCTTACCAAGCAAAATAGACCATAAGCACATATTCCTAATTTATAATTGCAGTGATGGAGTGAAGAATTTCATAATCTGTTTTTATATTAAACATGGTCATGTACAGTGTCCCAGCATGTACCCAATTACAAAGTTGTTACTTTTAAGAGGTTTCTGCATAAAACGAAAATAAATGATCCACTGCCACAATAGCTCAAAATAATCAACAATAGGCCTAATATTTATAAATCACATATAAATCACAAAATAATTAGTGTTATTTATATAGCAGTAGCACACTTCTGATTATAGGCCTATAAAATACACACAAAACTTAATAAAATAATGATAAGTAATCCTTATGTAATGTTAAGTGGCAAATATCTGAGAGACAACTTCCACTGGAAGATGACATAGCCGACATCTGCACAACAACAACACACCCTCCCTCCCTGCTATAATCTGACAAAACGGGTCTGGTGTCAGTCAGTCCCATGGCAGGACAGACACAGTCCATTCACATGAGACCTGTTCATTTTGTTTTAGCCAACTTTCATGAAGCAAACACTAAAGCTGGCTTCATGAGCACACAAATCCGTAACGCTGTTTGCCATTAATATCCTCACTAACGGGAATGATGGGTAGTTATCAATCATTCCCATCGTACCTGTCGCCGGCCCGCACGTCACTCACTGCTTGACACTGTAGTCCAACGACCATCCACACCATCCACAGCTTATCATTGCATCTTATTTTATTTATATGTTACATTTATTTTTTTAAACATATAATAAACACAGGAGATAGCTACAGATAAAGACAGGTCATTTTAATTCTCCTCAGATGAGGCTGAACATGCAGCTTTGGGCCCCCTGGTGGATTAGGGGCCCTATGCATTTGCATAGTCCGCATATAGCAACAAATGGCTGTGCATTTCATCCTCCAAACAAAGTCTGTCCTCTCTCAAAGGCAACGAGGGAAGTATTGCGACATTGTCAGGGTCGGGGTGGATGGTTGAGTACACAAAGCGTGTAAGTTTGACAGCATTGTTGGGAGGACTGTCATTTATTGTACCCTTGAGGGGTGGTCTTTCCCTAACATTAATATCATGGAATTACGCTTCTGCCAAAACGCATGCAAACGTCTTTGTGAATCAGACGCAAGGAAGGGTATCAGCGGCTCCCACATCTCAACAACGCACAGCGCTGACCTTTGTGTCAAGCAAGCTGATTGGTTGATCCATCATCCTGTACATTTCAGCATAGCACTGCCACAAGTGATCTTCTAGCAGAGCATAGAAAGCTTAACTATTACTCTTCAAGGAACTTAATATTGTTGCCCATGTTGTCATTGTCCCATCCATTTGCATCGAAAAATCCAAAATCTCTCATGTTTGTTTTACGGATGTAGGTGTGAAATAGACTTTCATTTCATTTGATACGTTTTTTTACCCTGTGGTTTGCTAAATAGGACTCTGCTTACTAGACACGTACAGTACAGTGCACTACACCCCAAATCTGTACACGTGCAAAAGAAACACACGCGAACAAGTCTGAAAGACACCCATGTACATTTGCTCACATGCAGCCTGTAGAAGCAAAATGACATCGTAACTGAGTAGCTCTTTGCCTAAACTTAATGATACATTAACATCATTTAATTGGAAGGTACTGTCAAACATACATTGAGAAATGTCTCCAACATTCAACACCCTTCTCCATTTTCCATTAACATCCTCAGTCTTTTCCAAACACTTCATTTGCTTAAGGCCAACTCAAGTTACAAATGCATTTATAGCCAACTTCACGAGGGTTAGGGTTTGGAGCATAATTAAGCACACGGGTGAAGCAGCCCATTGTAATGGATGTCAATTTGAAAATCTGGAGGCTTAAAAGGTGGCAGTTAAAAGAGATGAGAAAGGAGATGCTGCGGTCAAAGTATTTGATGCTATAAATATTTTATGTTAGAGGGTATTCACTTTAAGATACTACTCTACAGTGCAGTTCAAACTGATTTTTTTTTTGTAGCTCTGAGTAGTATTAGTGTTATAGCATAAAGTAACAGCTTGGCATTCTTTAGGTTCACTGATGGCTGTCTTGGAGATTAGCTCCATCAGTAAACCTTAACGTCAAACAGGTATCACCCAACAACACCATGAAATGGGATTGTAACAAATAAAAACAGTCACTTCCTCAACTAGAAGAACATGGTTTGTGACATACTGAATGTGTTTGGGTGAATGCATTACTTTCAATGACATTTGCAAACAAATGCAAAATATAATCTCAGCTTCGTTCTAAGTTTCAGTGTTATTGTCACTAGAAAGTATCTTTCAGTTGATAATATGTATGTTGGCCATGTCCAGAGCCCCTCAATTGATATCTTGGTGAGTATTATCTGTGATCTCATTTCACTTTCCCAACCTCATTACAGCAGGTCAGGGTTTGAAAACACAAAGCTGGGATCTTTGTTTTGTAGCTCAGCTTTCTGTTCACCTCCTTGCTCTGAAATGAAACCTCCAATGAGGCCTCAGTTTCCTTCAAACAAAGAGCTTATTGGATCGTTGAACAACATCTGAAACCGTCTCCTCCCACACCTTTTACTGTAAAGATCAGGCAGGCTGCGTCTGACAATTCCTATAATACCAGAGCCAGCGATCAAGCAGCGATTGGCCACAGAAAGTATACAGGTTTGGAACTTCTCTCTCAAGGTCTCTTTTATCATTTTTCACACAGCATCTTTCATCACTTTCTGTGTGTCCAACTGATTGCAACGCCATGAATGCCGATGAGGAGAGGCTGTCTAAAAGTGCGTACTGTTCATAGCTGTTCCGAATAGCCACACTCAAAGCCACTGAAGGGAGGGATGCAATCGTTCAAAAAAAACACTTTTGTCTTTAGACGTGTTTGGACGACACTTTGTACAAACTAATTATTGTTAAACCTGCCCCAGCCTTGACAATGGTCAGTCTCACAATCCTCATGAATAAAACCCTGAACCTCATGGTGCAGTTGCGTCCCCTTGACTGCGCAGTCCACCTTTTTCTGGGACAGCACGTTTTGAGTTGCTTAGTAGCTGGCCGTCATCCTAATCATGTCGCGCTCAGATGAGAACCACTAATGGAAGGTCATGTCAAAAAGGTCAACAGTAACACGACGTTAGAGACATTTGAATCAACTTCTACATTTCGTGTCCAATCAACAAGAGACGGGAGGAATCTTAAAATCATCGCACTAGTAATACACACACGAGGTCTGAAAGACACCGTTTCTGATTAATTACAATTTGTGAAATGCCCATGGGTGTGATATGACAATTTGCATGCAAACCCACAACAATTCTCCTTATTAAATAGGTACAAATTAGTGTCAGTCCCGTTTGCGATCTGCTGTATGAATGTTCTGAAATACAGGCCATCGTTTCGGGGGAGCTGACGACAACATCCAGGGCAACGTATTAGGATAAAAGGAAAAGACCCAATCTTGCACAGTTGATTGGTATTATCTCTGTTGCACCAAGTCATGCTCTCCTCAATTCAATTAGAAAACCCATCCGAGTCACCTTCATGACGAATATACACACTTTATACAATGCTGCGAATCAATAGGAAGGGAAGACTGATAGAAAGGGGAATATCAGCGGACACATCCAGTTTCTGTCTTCTTTTCCCCTGGTTTATAATTGGGAGACTGGGCTAATTAAAATAGAGTTCCCAGGCAGTCGATGACGGCCGTTGCTGCTGCGGTTCTCCCCTTCAGATGTTCAATGAAGAGGAAGGGGTATTAGAGCCATAAGGAATGACACAAAGCTGGCTATTCACACATAATTGCTCACCCAGGGAGGATGCAGTGAGGCTGGTGGCCTGATGAACGCCCGAGGTGTCAGTTCCTGTCAAGATGATGAAGCTCTCCAATGCCCCCAGGCCCTGCTCCGAGACCCCAATGTGGTCCAAATGGGACGTCAATTTTAACTTTATAAATCCAAAATTGATGAAATATGAGGTTGTTGTAACTTCAGACTAAGCCTTAGTTAGGGTTCCTTGTGCAGAGGCTTTGCCTCGGCTGAGCTGTGGATTTATTTATGGAGCCACTAAATCTGGGTTTTTTCTGGAAAAGGAAGGTTTTGTTAGAAACAATCATCCAATGTTTAGAAGCATCTTCGAGAGCCTAATGATTCAGCACACTCACTCTGTGAAGTGCCATGTAAATCATCAGCCATGTAGGTCTGCACATTGGCGGTCCTGTTATATTTCGTTAAAAAATCAAGCAAATTCTGAATGCATGCTTGTAGAGGGATAGCTGATCACTTAAGAGCCTACAATTAAAGAAGTATTGACATGAAAATGCAATCATTTATCTATTTACTGCGTTGTTTCCCTGTCAAACAAACAAATAAATGAATTAAAGAAGTCTGCAAGCAGGAACAGCAGGCTCCACGCACCAGAGACAACCCAGAAGGCCCACGACTCAGCTACATTAATGATCAATGACATTAAAATGACATTAAAGTAAAACTATCAATGAACAGATGGAAATGCAATCCAATGTATATCAAACAAACTCAACACAAGTAATCCATGACAAGGAAACATCAACAAAGAAATACTTGCCCTGTCAGCAATGTGTAGAGGAGCTCCAAACCGGAGACATAAAATTTCCAACTGAATTATGAACCTTGTGAATCTGAAGCCAAGAGCAGACAACATGATATCAGCACCAAAGAGGCAGCATCCAAAAAAAATTGGACACAGGCCCTGCCTGAAAGACTACAATGTCATTTTTCCTCTTGTTCTCTCACCTAGTCTTAGTACCGTGGCACCAGGGTTTTGACACACCTGATCCTGCGAGTCCATCTGTCGACGGCCCATTCTGTCCAATCACCTTTGACTTCATGCAGGTTGTGAAAGACCATGTGCCTGGGCTCAAGCTAGATTGATGATAACCTAATCTGACCATGACAACCTCAAATCAACATGAATGCTGTGTAGTCAGAACATACCTGATCACATCTGGATTTACATCTAATCGGGGAGGTGATGTCGAAGTGATGTTGACAGCCAGTCTTTTTCTTCAGCTTAGAATAAATGGAGTCAGACAGGTTTGCAGGATTCCATCATCACTCAATACTTAGAGGATATTGTTTAACAGTTCATATTAAAAAGGGCTGAAAGTAGATTGGAAGCACAGAAACTGCCTTGAAATGTAATAATAACCAAAATTGCACTCTGCCGCTCCCAGCCAACTGCCTCCCTTGACAACTTCTGATATTGCCTATCCCTGCCTATACTGCTCTATAATGATTTGGTGTACAGTGTAGCAATGGCTTTTACTTAACTTCCTTTTCTGCTGACAGCATTTGCCACGGTCTCTTTAAATAAACATGGGGCTGATTGCACTTCTAGTACATGCTCCTTATTCAGTTCTCTGACACACACGTCATCACAAGTACCCCAGCTTCCCACAGGGGTGCATTAAAATTAGAAACAGACAGGAAGATGGAGTAGCCAGGGCCAGACATAACCTCAGACGACATGGATACACATCTGGTACAGAGCAAACTGGCCACATTTCCTCTGGGGTGGGGCGGGCGGGAGATCGGATTAGAGTTTGAGTGATGTTGGAGCTGTAAGATTAATCAAATCTGACCGAGGGAGTCACTTGAATAAGGTGACAAATGACCAAACGTGACAGACAGGGCAGTATTTTAATCTCCTACAGTTAATTTATCCAGGACCTGAGCACAGCCCTTGGAAATACCTTATTGTCACCGCACAGGACTTGCCTGGAGAAAAGATTTTAAAAAGGGGAAAAGCCTGGCGGAAACGTCTATAAACCAGCGTTTAAGTCATACAAGGGAAACAATGAATGGTGTAATCATGCAGCAGGGTCCGTCAGACAGAGTTGTCTCAGGTCATTTAATGGATGAGCGCTGGCCTGCGTAAGCCTCGCCTGTGTCCATGTGAGGAGGTGCCAGTGGCCCAGTATGTCCTCACATGATTAAAGAAAGACCTCACAGGGAAACATCTGTTTGGCCGGCAGACATGTTGTCACCCAGATGAGGTCGAAGGAAGGATTCTCAGGAGATAAGTATCTGGGCTTTTTTCATTTAGAGAATCTCCTCCTCCTCTCTCCTATCCGTTCAACTCTCTCTTTTCAAATCTCTCTTCCTTTCCTCCTTATTTCCCCTCTAATACCACACTCTATTTTTAATATTTTTCTCTCATTAAGTCATTCTTCTTCCATTAAAGTGACACTTATTACAGTGTGTTTAACCAATTTTGAGTGTTACAGTTGATGACAAAAACATAAACGATGATGACAACACAGACGGTGGCGATAATCACTATGTTTGCGGTACCATTAAAAGGGTTATCTCGAGACAAGAACAGGGAAAATGTAATCTGCGTTTTACTCAAAGGAGAAAATGGGACTTATTGCTGTGGGAATGAGATGTGGTAATTACATTAAAACAGATGCATCGAGCTCCAATTCCACACAATATAATAGTAACACCCCTTTGAGATTAATGTTAGGGAAGATATGAAGTGCCACATGATTGATGGGATGATTAGCTCAGCTTTCACGTGGGAAAGCAAATGTAGATGTCTGATTTTAACGTAAGAAAAATTGAATGTTATTGTAGTTGGGGGGTGGCAGGAAGGAAGTCCTGCACAGGGTTTAAAAAAAAAGGAAAAGTGCAGTATGCTCCTTGGGCTCACATCAAGTTAGAAATGTGATTTTGAATGTGAATAAACAGCTATTTAAAGCTTTTAGTGAGGGATGACTGGCTGTGTTTCAAATCAAATTGAACTCTGACGAAGTCCAAGTGCGTTAGTATCAAGCCTTGCTTCACTGAAAGCTTTTTAACAGGTTATTTTCACCAGATAGCCTCTATTTCTAAAATATCACCTGCATTTTGGCATTCATTTATCCAACAGCCCTCACATGACACAGCAGCGAGGCCATCATACCACCAGCAGCATTCAACTGTCAGATTCCATGATTGCAAAGTAATAACTTGACAGACGGTGTAATTACTTGTTAACAAGGGTGGAGGAGGGGACTATCTGACTATCTGGCAAACACGCTCATCTTTATCCTGAGAGGTGAGGGACATAAAAGTGACCTCAGTTCCAAACACTTGCTGTGGCAACACAGGTAATCTGCATAATCCCAGTTCCCCCTTCCCCCCCACTTATTTTCTCATCAGAATCATTGGTATTATACAGGGGTGTTTCTGTACTATAAATCAATAATCAGTACTCTAACATGTTTCTCTTGGATTTTCAATTGATGAAGTCTGCGTTTCCGTAGCTGTCCTTCCATTTTAATTGTCTTTAGGTACAGTCAGGTCCATAAGTATGTAGACAGTGACACCATTTTTGTATTTTTGCCTCTGTACACTACCACAATGGATTTGAAATGAAGCAATCAAGATGTGATTGAAGAGTAGATTTTCAACTTTACTTCAAGGGGTTTAACAAAGTTATCAAATTAACCATTTAGGAATTACAGCCATTTTTGCACATAGTCCCCCATTTTCAGAATGGTGTCACTATCCAAATACGTATGGACCTGACTATAACATAGATTATACCATATTAGCATGAATATGAAACAACCCTGATTCTAAAGACAACCTCCACCCGCCCTTCAACCACCCGTCTTTCCAAAATATGTTTTTTGTATAAATGACTTTTTGTCCTGTTGGGACATTTCCCTGAGATGCAATTTTCCTCGCCATCGTAAAAGTGAAAAAATGAAATAATTCCATTAAACCAGAATGTAAATGTGCACATTTGTGTAGCTTGCCCAAGTATGTTACTCTTAAGTGTAGCTAATTCTGCTCTGCTCGTTTTTTGATTGTTTTTTCGGGTTCCTCAGAGCAACATTAACATTAATCTCTGTTTTGTTCTTCATCAACTCCTGAAGGAAATGTCTGGTTCCTTAGCTGCTAAATACTCCACAATGTTCACCAGCAAGTTGCTACCTTTGCCTGTTGTTTAGTGCTGGGCAGGGAGCATTCAGTGGTGGGTTGACAGATTTGTTCGCTGAAAACAGCTGCCTGCTGCATGCAGAAAGGTGGAAGATGAGAGCAGCGAGAGGTTCCAAGCCTTAACATGCAATACAATGAGCTAAAAGATGCTGAACAGCTCAGTAGAGCTGAAGGGAACTGCAGTCAGGTGATAATTATCTGTGGGCTCACCACTGCAAGCAACACATGTCAGCAGTCATTTCACCCGTTGTTTGTATTGTTATAAAAATATTGGTTAGTTTAGCATTAATGTAATATTCAATTTATGTTTTGCTAAAAGCAGAGAAATGGACAATCTTTCATGCCACAGATTTACTTTAAAGTCAAAGCGTCAAAGAGTTATTTTTTCAGTGCGGATTGGAGGTGGTGTGCCAGGTTCACTTCCTAGCTTTAGGCACGACAAATATTCAGGATTAGGATCAGCACTCATGTGCCCGTTAAGAATGATTGCGTTCAGGAAAGGCGCTTTGGTTTATTGAACACAGGGATTTATCTGATCCTCTCAGGCAGCTCAGATCGTTTAATGCTGCCTGGCTTTTCCCCAAATGAATTCCTGTGATTAGACATGGCATAGCCCAGCCTATCAACTCCAATAAAAGGGAATGGCAGTGAGGGAGGTTTACACAAGTCGAAATTGTTATTGTGTCATATTTTATTATTGCGGGGGAACGAGCAGGAAAACAGTGTGGTGGTGGAGCGAGATGGTTCCAGCAGTCTTGGGTCATATTTACCAAACCGTGAGGTGGAGAGAGATTCTTGAACATGGTCCTTGTCTGTTTAGAAAGCCAAGGGTTATCACATGGTTTACACAGGATTATCATATTGTATGCTCATATTTCATCAGACTGTGCACATGAGCCACAGTAAGACAGCATGCTGAAAGGCAATACAAGATATTATCTGATGATATGAAAGCAACCATTTATATTTATGCAATCTCACTGTGTAAATGCAACTCATCATAATCAAAACAACTCTCTTGGAACATGTGTAGATGAATCACACCACAGAGTTCCAACCATTCGTCCCCCGACACCCAAGGCTTGTTCATGTCGATAACATCTGTCTCCTTAAACCCAGAGGTTTACATCGTTAGTCATGAGGATAGCCAGCTAAGAGGTCAGCGAGGTTCAGATTCACGACGCAAGTATGTCTAAAATCCTGGCTACGGTCCTGTTATTAGAGGGATATTATATTAAAAAGCTTGTACTATCCACAAGTACAGATTCAAACAGCCGTTTCCCCCTTTAATCCAGTTTTCAAGGCCTCCATTAGTCCCATCTCTCAGATTTCTGTGCGCCAATCAGAGTTGGAATTGTATGACAGTGAGCTGGTTGTTTGCATATGTTGGCCAGGAAGATGCCACGCTCGATTAAAAACAGCACATTAGATTAGTTGTAAGGAAGCCTTACATTTAACATACAGACATGACTGGTACACTATCAATCAGGCAAATAAGCAGATTCCCAGAATGTTGAACAATTACTTTGACAAATGTTCACAATGTCTAAAAATGTTATATCGATCATTTAGTAGTCATGAATATTTAATGTTATGGAAACACAAGTTTTAAAAGGGGCTTTAAAGTAACAGAACACTGCATCCTGTTGGATTTTTTTTTTTATCACATTGGCAATGTGGGCAGATGTTCCTCCAGTTGTGAGGTTACTATCAATCTGGTATTAAACTGAGAGTCATGATATTCCCTAAAGCACTGAAGTTGCATCCAGCAACACCTGTGATGGTGTTTCTGGTGTTAAAATGGTGGGTGCTTTGAAAACAATCTTGTGAGGAAGTGCAAAGACTCGTACCCTGAAAGGCCAGTTGGGGATTGGATGGGCGGGGCATCAGGTTTATATGATGGTGTCATTTTTGGGTGCAGAGTAAGAGTGCAAACTTTGGACTGTGAAGTGGGAATAAACTTGGGCTTGTGTACTGGAAAGCGACGGGTCGCTGTGCTGTCTCTGGAGTATTCCTGCCTCTATCCTGTCCTTCCTCTGCTCTCAACCACCACAAATGTATAGAATCCAATCTTGAACTTAATTTTCATCATGTATCCATAGTATGAAAAGATGAAACGGAAGGAATTTACAGCGTCCGTCGCGATTGTCAAGATTTGTAAGATGGTCAGGTTTTGTCTAGTTGTGTGTTTACATACATTCATACAGTTCGTTGTGTTGCAACTACAGCATTTGCAATTAGATTTACAGTGGTGGTGTAAGGCATCAAGCTGAGCCCCGTGGAATTGACCATTAAAAGGTCTTATTGGAGAAGTGGCATGGAGATTCACAAACTGCATTCCACAGCTGATTGAGCTTTACCAAATGTTTGTGCTCAAAGACAAGGTCCCGTAATGCCCGGCACAGAGACGACCCCGGAGAAAATCATTTAAATCATGATGTGTTCCAAAGATTTCCCCTTTTTCCGATGATCAAAAAGATAGAGATGCAACCTTGAACATTTTCGAAAAGACAAATGTCAGTGCTGAAACAAGGGTGAAAGTGTGGAAAGTGGACCGAAATGAAATCCAAGCAATATCTGGTGCTTCCATCGCCCCTAATAAGACACATTGCCTCTATGGTTGTTATGAGACAGATTTAAAAGGTGAATGTTTTGTGTGCGAGGCATCCATGATACGCCTGAGAGCAATCTCATTGTCTTGCTTGGCTAGCGTGAATGCTGAGCTAACACCGGGGCTGTAATCTATCACCACAGAGATTGCACTTGTTCCAGCATTGTTTTACAAGCTGCTGAGGACTAGGGCAGATAAGCTTTATCCCGCCCTCACTTTCTGTGTGAGCCTTTGAAATCCATCTGTCAATAAGATAGAAACAGTGTGAAATGGAATAGCATGCCTTGATGCAATGGCCGGTGTTGCTTAAGGGTTTGGTGGAAAGGCCATTTTTAAGCTTTTTTTCTGCAGCTGTGGAGATATTTCTGTACTTTGAACATGCACTCAAGGATGGAGGATTTGCAGGACACAAACTATGATCTGTTCTCAGATTTCTTTTTTTTAACCATAGACTAATATTGAGAAGGAGAACTTTTTAAAATCTCCTTAAAGTGGTGCCTCTCACATTTGGTCTTTGGCACCCTCACGTAGAATTACTCTTTGTCAAAACACATTACAATATGGTTGTTATGTATCAATCAACATGTTTCTCATAAAATTAGGACTTTATTCTTTTTACTTTACTTTTACTTTTTTCTCACAAAATTATTCTTGTAAATGTATGACCTTTTTCTTAAAACGTCACGGCTTCACACACAAAGCCTCGAGCGCTCGCTGGATGCTTTTTTAGAGACATTTTTTGGATTTCTTTCTTAAGCTTTGGGTCATTTCTGACCAGTGTGCACCAAGATATTACACTTCGTAGTCGTATCTGTACATGTTTTCCCACCGGTGAGCAATGCTGACATCACAACTTCAACTGGGAAAGAAGACACAAAGTAGGGCATCTCACTTAGAGTTAGGTTGCCTCTTATTCTTTTTAACACCAGCCCCACTTAGAAACGTAATAAAATAGCTGTACATTTACATAACAGTGTCATCTAGTTGATTTTTAAATGATTTGTTCATCAAGCTCTAATGGAAACATGAGGCACAGGACAATTGTGGTTTCTGTAAGCGTTTCTGTTCCTTTCATGACTCCAGTTACTCAGGTTATTGTGCAACAGGGTGATTATGGAGACCACTGCTCAACCTGAGAACCAAGGTTTCTTACAGAGCCCCCTGCTGAAATGTCTCTCAGGAATATTGATATTCTTAACCAGCTCCAGATGCTCTGTTGCTGAATCCCATCAAGAGAAAAGCAGTCCGGCTTTGCTAGCAATTATGTTTGCACTGGATGATTTTTCAGCAAGTGACAAGTCCGACACGCCAGTGCAGTAAGTGTCGTGTTCTTCACGCAGTGAAGCAAAAAGACATGGTGTGGCGATGAGTGTATAGCATGCCCAACCTCCTAACCAGAGACTTGGGTTTGTGTCCAATATTAAGGTTGTGCTTAGAATCGTGTTTTCGCCTCACGTTAGTCACGTCCGTTTGACTGCTTTCTGGTATTTTCTTTACCGGACCTCTGCTTTACTTGTAAAGGTTCAGGATGCTCGCAAGACTTTGCTCAGCTACAAAACATTTTCACCTCGCACGTCCGCAACACGTCTTTGCATTGGCTTCGTGTGTGATCGCGCCATCCTCTAAAATCTGCTTCACCTTCACTCTAAATATACCTTCAGACACCACTGGGTATTTTTCAAAGCATTTTAACTTTGACAGCTAAATTGAATTATATCATGTACCATGTACAGACATAGTAGGGACATCATTTCAAAAACGTTGGCATTCAATGTTAAAACTAATGTCATCGAAGACACCGCAAGGTTTTGCTGAATCGTCTAGCAAAAGGGTTGGACTAAAGTGATTCTTCCCCTTATCAAAACCGAATCAGGATATTAACACATTATCTTTTCCTTTATTTTTTTTATCAAATCAGTTTTCTCAGTTATTCAGTCATTGTACAATTCACATGTTCAACTGTATCACAGAAGGGCTTACTGACTGAGACGGTTTGACAGACGCTGCCAGCAGAATGTGTGAATGCAGATGGGTGAGCAGCAGATCAGAAGCACACTTTCCAAAATGTTAAATAAAGAGAATGTTTGGTTGACATAATTCCCACTCTTCATTGTATCCCTATTTTACCCTTTCTTTTGAAACGTGATCCAGCCAGCGAGTGAGTGTTTACTCGTCAGTGAGGAGGATACCTTTGGCCTTTTCATTCTGCCGCCTCACTGTGAAGCTGAGTTATTGATGAGCCCATCAGCTTGATGCTGTCAAATGGCAATCTATCCTCCCTCCTCGTTCACCTCCATCTCACTCTACTCCACTTCCGCAATCCTGGATTTTAATGTGCGCAGGAAGCAGCGAGCTAAACAGATGAGAGACATCAACAAAAAAAAAGGGTCCCGCTCTCTCAGCCGGTGCTGGCGGTGAGACTTTATTGGCAGCTCTCGTCCGGCGTTTGAGAGCTGCGAGCAGTGGACAAGAGGTTGAGGGGAGTGGAGGCTCACTGTGCCCGGAAAGGCCGAGCAGGAGGCAGAGAGGGAGATGACACGGTGGGAATAACGAGATGAATGGAGGAGAGAAAAAGAGCCAGAGAGCAGAGTGCAAGGCTGTGTTTAAGCCTGAGGGAGTGGGGGAAAGCGGTAGACACTCTCAGAAGCGAAGGCGTCTTTCTCTAGAAAGGTAGTGACATTGGGACCCTGAGCCCAGTACGGCATTTTTCTTTTTTTAAAGAGAACAGTTAGGAGTTGTCAACATTTACCTTTTAACACTCATGCTCTCGGTCAGGCAGGAGGTTCTTTTTACTTTACTTTCAGTGTGAATAACAGCTTGTCTAGTCCACTGTAGGGTGTTACTGCTATATTATAGATGTTTCTTAGAGCAGATACACAAGCTTTCCATTGTACTGAGTGCCATGTGCAGAGTGTGCGTGTTCGGGCCTGCATAGTGCACATGTACTGATGGGTCTGACCAGGTGTGTTGGGCAATGATTGTTCTCTGACTGAGGAATTTGATTTTCAAGAATTATAATGTCACATATAATTTGAATTAAAGCCCAAATCTGATTTTAATTTCATTTTGAAATAATCAATCCTCATACTGCCGCGGCTAGGGTTGAGGAGGTAGAGCGGTTTGTCCATTAATCCCAGGGTTGGTGGTTTGATCCCCGGCTCCTACTGTCCACGTGTTGAAGTGTCCCTGGACACGATACCGAACCCTGAGTTGGTCCCGATGGGATGTCAGCACCCATCGCAATCAGTGTGAATGGGTGAATGAGATCAATCTGTTGAAAAAGAGCTGTAGAAGTGAAATGCATTTACCATAATATTTAAGTCTTTGAAAGACATCAAACAAGTTGCCCTTCCAAAATGTTCACATACTGGGTTTAGTAACTATGATTGTAATCCATCACACTACTCGTTAGTGAAAGAAGTAATCACATTACTGTAATATGTTACTCAGTAACTGTCACCGCTCACACAAGTTAAAAGGTTCTCATTTTCATGGCTTACATTTGCAATGACAGATTTCGTTGGCCGTTTGGGGGCAACGGGAACAAGCTCTAAATGATCGACTATATTAACAAGCTACTTGCTTTGTCCGTCTTCTATTTGACAAATAAAAACAGAAGTACAGTTGGCTTTTGCTTTCTTTGCTGAACATGTTTTCCTGCTAAAAATGAACCAAAAACAGTAGAAGAATGAGCTGAAAGCTGCTACACAAAGCTTGTCATGTGATCTAATGTTAATATACAGTAACTATATATCGATTATAGCCACTTGAAGTCTGACTCTAGTCCAACTGTCAAGTCTACAGCTCTGAATTAGAAGTTTAATCCTGACATTTAGAATCAGATCACTATTTTGGATGTACCATAGTCATACAGCTCAAACTATTTTATAATATATGTTTTAGTGTTAATGTGATAATTTCTCCACATGGTTGATATACGTGTGTATAAATAGCCTTTTGTATTTTGCAGGATCTTCAGTGAACTCTGTGTGCTGCCCTTGCTCCTCCACTGCTTCATATATAATGACCCACCTGCCTCGCAGTCTTATTGCCTAAGTTTGCTTTAGCTTTGCTGGCTTTATTGGAGTGTTCCAGGTCCGCACATCCATCTCTTGCTGCTTTCCTTGTCTGCAAAGATCTTCATGGCTGCAATCTTGCACAAGTGTCACTGCGGCGTGATAAGCTCCTGTTGGCTGGCGATGTTGTTATTGCTTGCAGAGGCAGAGTAATACGACGGAAATGTCAGCTGATGCCGGCCTTTGCCTGCTGGAAAGGCTATATTTATGAGTCTATGTAAATCCAAGTGCATTGTTTCTGCTGCTAGTGAAATACAATGCAATATTGAACAGTGATGGAAGAACAATGAAAACTGACCTGCGGCTAGCCTGTTGTTTGTGCTGGCATATTTTGTGTCACTTTGAGAGAAGAGTCGTATTATTTTGTGCTACACAGATGCAGTGACATCATTCACACAAATGGGGCACCGGCCAATAACTCCCTCTTCCATACAGGTCTCTTTGCTGTTTTGTTTCTTCTACGCATCAAAATAATAATAATAAATATTCAGTCTGATTAACTTTACTTCACTTAAGCTGCACACAATTCAGTCTTAAACCTATGTATGCTGCTGCAAATGGGGTCCAGTTTGATTAGTCAATGAGTGCAGATTACAAATATTACTGACTGTCCAAAGTCGCATGTTCAATCTGCATGTGCGTGCTATTGAGCCTAGAGATCATCAATCCAGTGACCGCACGGTGCTGATTCAGAACTGACATGGTCATCCAGAATAAAAAAAGATGGACATGTAGCAGAATGATCTACAGATTGCTGTGGCCTTCCAGCACAAACACAATCAGGGAACAATACAACTGAACATAATCTGTTTGGAAGCAAGAGTGCTTATGAGTTGTTCTACTTTAAATTACAGCATGAGCCAAGGTACCTAACATCCGTCGGGAGCTCCATCACTACACCGCTCTGCCGAGGCAGGAGATTTAACTCGCTGCCGACTGAAAACGGATTTCATCTGAATCAATAACGCTGTAATTATGCCTTCCATAGATTCCTTGCACCTTTATTCATCAGAGGAATCTGACATGTGTTGCCGTAAACCTGTCAGGGGTCTTGATTTGCAGCAAAACATCTGCTGGCAGAGGGAGGAACCTGGCCTCAGACTGTTTTGATGCTAGTTAATCTGTGGGCCTTCGTTATGATGAGTCACTTAGTGGGTTGTTTAATCAAACTGGAAATTACGGTCTGGCTCCGCTCCAAGCTAAATCCTTGTGTGCATATTTATGGTCTTTTGTTTCATAAAGAGAAATTATTAGTTGAAACAGCAGCACTTCACAGAAGAACCCTCTAATTGGTTTTCTTTTGGGTTTGTTTGTGCACTGTTGAAACTGTGCGAGCCAGTTTTAAAATCCACTCACATTTTGTTAAACTACAACAGGGTTTAACCCCACGTTCAGCAAAACGCCACAAAAGTGCCCTCCTGGAGGCCCCTTATGGTAGATAAAACATGATAACGTGTCCTCTAGGGTTCCCTTCCATTGAAGAAAGCATAGAAGCAGAGCCCTCTAGGGTGCCCTTCCAGTGGGAAACATGTGATGCAGCGCCCTCTAGGGTGCCCTTCCAGTGAAAAAAACATAACGCAGTGCCCTTCTGCGGCCATCCACCATGAATACTTTTGGTAATTAAAGTATATTTTGCTGACAATATGTACTTTAACTTGTAATGGACTATTTTGAACATGCTGTATTGCTACTTTTACTTAAGTAAAGGATTTAAGTAGCACATCCATGTGTTTAAGATACACGGATCAATTTGCTCTACTGTTCCATGCATCAGTTGGTTTCCCTTCATGTCTGTAACGTATAAAAGTCTCTGTCTTTCAGGGAACATTAAGTCTGTTGTAAGGTAACACTTAAGGTTTGCACTTTCACTGCACAAACTCCAAAATGGTCAACAAAAATGTAAAAAGTATGCTTGATTAGCAGTGTATATCCAATGCCATGTTCCCTTTTGAAGTTCCTTTTTTTCTGGAAAAATGCAAGAGATTTTTTCTCATTAGGATTCAAAAAACAAGATCTTTTTTTTTTTTTAGCGGCAGTGTTTTCTCTTTCTTTCTTATTTTCTACTTTGCTAATCATGTTGCGGCCCCTCAGATCTTATCTTGGCAGCTCCTGGGAGATGCTGAAGCCCACCGGTATAGAGAACTACACTGTATGCTGTAGATAACCCCTCTCTCAGTAAACATGTTATGCTTAATGTATCCCCGCCATCCCCTGGTACTTCAGGTGCGCTCTGTCCGTCTCCCGTATGTCTCCACTTGTCTTTATGGTTACGGCTGTCTGATTTTTCCATTCCTGCTGTCTGTGTTTGAGGACTGTGTCTCCCCTGCCTGTCCCCAGACAGCAGCAGTAGCTGGCTCAGTCAGTGTCTCCTCTTGTGTGCCTCTTTCTCTCCCTAGATGCTTGTATTTTAAAAAAACTTAGATGCAAAAAAAAATTAAAAAAATCCACACAACTGCATTTCAATCAGGTGCAAGAATGATAGAAAAGTCTGCTTTTTGAAACAAACCATATATAGCCATTAAATGTTTGGCATACAGTTATTTAGGGCTGTTGTTTATCGTGCCGTAGTATCCGCAAATCAAATGCTCCTGTCTGCCTGGAAAATGAAAGCGAGGCTAAGCTTGTGTGTTTTATTAGATGCTGTGTGTCATTTCTCAACTCCTCCATGGAAGATATATGGATTGTCACAAAGCCACATGCTCTTCTTTTTCCTTCCTTTTCTTGGCCAAAAAAAGGACCATCACCCACATGTGTCACGGCCACAAAAGGGGCGACAGCATTTGTAAAACGACGGTTTTGAAGAAAATGACAGGCATTAAATTTGGCCTTGGGTTGCATTATGAAAAGGAGCCAACACACATTTTATTCCTTCCTGATTGCTTGCATTTCAAGTCTGCGTTTCCCATTCAGTTGATTGTTTGGTTAAATTAAAGGCAAAATAAAGGGAAAGTGTTTGCTGCACAGTGTTAATTACACTCCCTCTTCCTACTTTTTGATGTAGAATAGCGCCGCACTTTTAAAGCCAATCATGGACCACCGCAATGTCTTGCATTTTGCAGGCACAAATAATTAAGAGACCGTCTCCTGTCTTACACCTTCACTCCTTGGCGTTGGAGAAAAACAATTTGCCTCCTCTTATATCCGATTTTCTCCCTCTTCTTTTTCTCTTCGCTGCCACTGTGAGATTTATCTGGACATCTTGCTCCAGTCGGTGAAAAGTAACATCTATTGGTGAGGGGAAACAGCCATGGCTGGTGGATAGGGAGTGCTCCTGCTCCCTGGTAATAGCTTTGGACACAGCTGTGTGCATGGCTGACTCCTCAGCACTGCCGGGCCTTATCTCCAGAAAGGAGATTAGGTTTCTGGGGGTTCCCGATGTATGTCTATAGTGAGAGGATTGTGAGCTGGGCCACTGCGCAGTAGCCACAGATAAAATGTTTGAGGCATTATTCCAATTCCCTGCGGTTTTTGTTTACTTTGGCTATGTTGAGTCTGAATAACAGTCCAGGACGCCAACCCAGAATGTGTGATAGCCGGAGTTGATAAGGCAACACAGTTGTGTTGAGTGGTGCAAATATAGAAACAAATGGCTTTTTCCACGTATGCTCACATACTTGCTGTCTCCCCCCACTCCAAGCGCTTCCTTCCTCCGCATCACGAGGGTCTTCATGCTTTTTGAATCCGGTGAGAACAAAAGCAACACAAGGCAGCTGTTGACAGAGTGCCGGAAACGATGGGGTAAATGGCTGCAACGCTACTTGGAACTTGAAAGGCTGAAACGCTCTTCTTTCCCCATCTCGCTCTCACTGTGTATTTTAAGGTTTTTCAGTTGTTGGATCAAGAGGAATTTTTCAGTTCCTCAAGAATTCTAAATTGAGCTCAGTCTCTTAAGAGGAAGATAGGCTTCTTCCTTTCTGCCCCACTTCCAATCTCCATCATCTCTCCAAGACTGGCAGCCTCTGGATCCAAAAGGATACTGCCAGTTGTCTGTTACCTCCTTCAGCGAGACATGAGCCAATTCCTTTTCTTTTTTTCCCCCCACCACGGATTTCACTTGATGCCTTTTTCTCCGAATGCAACTCAAAATAAATAATGAACCCAGGGTTGCAAGTGCACGTTGGGGACCCATCTTTCTTGGCAGTGTGTGATTGCTTTCATGACTCTTCCATGCTGTGTCCTCACAACATTCATTCAAATCCCCTTGATGAATTGGATAAACAAGCAATTTAGGTACCGGTAGTGTTTTTAGTGTTGTTTTCAAAAGACAGCTGTTTGAGGGAAAGTTTGGAAAGCTGAAGAAGTGGAAGGTGGGTACATGTTTACATCTCAAAGCCTTGATGGAGCTGAGGTCGACTCTAATTTTGGAGCAGTTTGTGACAGTGATGCCTGAGACTAGACACTGAGGGAATATTGCTGTCTGGGGACACAAAAACAAAGGCAAAAGGAGAATGATGGTTAAAATCCATTATACAATGGGCTTCAGGTAAGAACCGCTTATACAAACACATTTGTTCTGAAATGACAGGAAGACAAAACTGTATTTCTTAGGATTGCAACTTGAACTTATACCACAGGTCGTTAAATTCGTTGTACCTCAGAAGAGACAATCCTGAGTCCACACAGGATGCGTTCAGGCACAGTGTGGAGATTATGTCACCCGCGTACTGCCGGATCCCAACCGAAATTGTAGGTTGGGATCCAACTACAAACCTCAGTTGCACGTAAAAGGAAAAGAAAATGGATAAAGACAAAATACATATGTGTAAAAATAAGCTTCGGGTTCCAGTTACACAGACACACATTGCGTGGGTGAAACACGAGCTGTAGAGCAATAGAGGTGTACAGAAATGTCAATATCGGTATGTGTTTAACCAACAAAATTAACTGTCTCTGCTGGTATTGTATTCGAATACAGATACAGAGGGCAGGGTTTATATTGGAACTCACGTCAAATGGGGCAAATGTTGTGTTGTCTAACCTAATATTCACGGGCAATGCGTTTGTTGTGCCTTCAAAGCACCAAAATCGATTAAATATTTGCTTTTTCTTACGAAATCTTTTACGGAATACATTTTCACATCCTCATACTGTACGTTTCATTTCTCTCTCTCAGTTTACGTAAACATAAAAAGAAAAGAGTCAAAGTTTTATGAACTGTCTGACTTCATGCGCAAGAGTTCTTTCACCATGTTAGGTGGGAGGGAGGGAGGCAGCACCAATCCCCCGACCTGATATTTTGATTCAGTCAGTTTTCCGTGCAGCAGGGCAGGCTGTGCGCAAACAGGAATGTATTAGATTATTAAATGACTAGTATGTGAAGTCAAAATCCTCAGTTGCAAGCATTATCATCAATTATATGAATCGATTTGAAGAAACACTATGGCAGACGCACAGACGTGTCAAACATGGAGCTGACTTTTTTCGAGCAACTTTGGGCAGAAGAAATATCCGTTTCTATCACATTATTTGTGCATTCCCGAATAAACATATTTGGATTTGGGTACATCCCTAGTAGACTGCTGGATTGATTCAAACAGAAGCGTTTGAGAGGGACCACCCATGCGAGCAAACCTCATGAGAAAAAAAAGAGTGATAACGAGGGCTATAATAAAAGCGATAAGAATACAAAAATCGTACGTGAGACCCAGATTCTTATTTCTTTCTCTCAGTCTCAGCATGTCTCTCATGCTCACTTCTCAGGAAGGCTGTTGAAAATGAGTTATTCCAGAGGTGGCTAATTTGTCTAAAGCATTCAGCTCCATGCAGCCTCTACTGTGTATGTCCTTTTTTGAAGACTCAAAAAGGTTCAAAGGTTGCAGTAACAGCAAAGACACCGCCGGCACTCCTGATCAAATTCTCTCACATCTTATGGAATCCTACCTGAGCGAGAGGAAACAGGAGCAGCGGGGTGTGCCAATGAGAGAAAGCCAGAGAAGCAGTTGAGGTTAAACACAGAGAAGGGTTTTGAATTCAAACGGAACTCAAGTCTCTCTCTCCACTGGGAGATCGCGGTGAACGATGAAATGTTCACAGTTGTCACCGAATGGCAGCTGTCTCAAGTCTTGAGTTGCACTGCAAAGGTTTTGCGCAGGGCTGAAATGAAGAACAACAAAACCAGTCATGAGGTTTTTGGCAAACATATGATTCACAGTTGCATATTTCTGACAGCTGTTTTCTCTTTCAGAAAGAGCGAAGAAAGTTTTCTGAAGCATGACTTTTTTTTTTCATGTTGTCTGAGTGCAGTCTGGTATGGAAGCGCGATCATTTGCGAGTGCACATCAAGGGCACGGTCCAGGTTATGTTTGTTGTGGATATTTTTAGCAGTTCCTCTAACTGGCTGATGCTGAGGACCAGATTTACATTTTGCGTCCGTTTCATCTCGTTTCGGATGCGTTCTCTGCCTGGAGACATAAAAAAAACAAACAAAAAAAACCAGCAGCATGGAAGTGTGGTTTACCTCTTTCCATTTATGCATATTCATTTAAGCTAGACTTGTGCAAATACCAACAGCAGATGAGATGAAATGTGGCTGATTGTGCATTCTGCTGGATTTAAGCAGGTGCAGATTTGCATGTGTATATATTTAAGGAAGGTTGTGGGGGGGATGAATTTGAATTCACCTGTACTCTTGCACAGATTGCCATACAACCATTTGCTGTAATTACATCAGCACAATATGCCCAAATAATTTTCTCATTCTGGCTTTTGGAATGGTCATTTCATACAGGAGCATTTCTATTTTGTATTAATTCTGATTTGTTCCCTGCACTCGCGTATCTCCAACAAATCCCACCACTGAACTGTACCTTGTGAGGGCAGCCTGCAGTCACTGATTGTGAAATTAGCATCTAATTTACTAATGCAGCAGCTAATTATGCAGATTCTGGGAGTAAATTGAATGAAAAGCAATGTAAATTTGCCAGGTGTTTTTTCTGTATGTTGATGTGTGCATTTGGCCTCCGAATCCTTCCTTCAGATTTTATGCAAAACAGGCAGACAGTTCCTTTAAGGCACCTTGGTTTATATTATTAATCAAACAAGATAAAAGGTGTTAGTGATTAGTGAGCTTTCAGTTAGTTCCCCATTTTCAGTTTATGCTAAGCTAAGCTAATCTGCTGGCTGCAGCACCATATTTACTGTACAGACGTAAGAGTGGTGTTGATCATCTCATCTAACTGGGGCGGCTGTGGCTGAGAGGGTAGTGTGGTCGTTCATTAACTGCAGGGTTGGTGGTTTGATCCCAGCCCCTGCTGTCCACATTTCGAAGTGTCCCTGGGCAAGACACTGAACCCCAAGTTGCCCCCGGTGGAGGCCAGCATGGCAACTGTGTACCCATCGGTGTGTGAATGGTTGAATTAGACTACTGTTCTATCTTAGATTACTGTTACAGCGCTTTGGGAACTGTTTCAGTTGAAAAGCGCTATATAAGAAAGACTCCGTTTACCATTACCATCTAACTCGAGGCAAGAAAGAAAATAAGCGCACTACCCAAAAATGTCAAACTTAAATATAATGTATTTATTTGCCGACTTGGGGGCAGCAGAAAGAAGTTATGAACACAACACTGACATGTAACCACCATTTAAGTTGATATGGTGAACTTATTGACAGGTTCAGCGTTTACAGAGCAACGTTATCATTCATTTGGCGTCGTGTTTGTGTCTGCCTGGTGTATATAAGTCCAATATTCACTCTCTTTTAGGTCTGTTTTTGGTCTCCACCAACTCCTGAGAGAAATAGCTGCCTCTTTAGCTGCTAAATGCTCCACTATGTTCATGAGTGAGTCGCTAACTGTGTCTGTCTGCCATTTGGTGCTGGGCAGGTAGCTTCCTACAGCTGAAAATGACAATATATAGAGCGGTGAGAGTGAACCAAACCGGTTGAGGGCGGACAGCTAAACCTTAACCTCGCTATAAAGGCCCGCAAAGCCGGGGGGAGCTGCAGATTCAGGTCGCAATTCTAAACAGTCGCTTTAAGGTTTGAATCCAACTTTGAGACATTTGAAGAACATAAACAAATCAGTTGCTATTTGTCTTCTTTTGAGAAACTTTGTTAGCACAAAGTCAACAGAAATCTCTCCTGAATAGCTTATTTCTTCGGCGGTAGGCTTTGTCTGCCACCTTTCTGTTCCTCTTTTTTCTTGCCTGTGAACGTGCGGTGCATACTGTCGGCACTAACTGTTGACCAGACTGGAAGTGAATATCAATTTTTGGACAGAAATGGAAAAAGAAAAATACGGCTGTCGTGCCGATAGCAGGGATCTAGTTGTCATAAAAACTAATTAAACCGCAATGAGTCTTTGTTGGAATTGTATCTTTTGTTGCAGGTTTACTTTGCATTCATCTTCAGTTATTGCCCCTTTTCATCTGAAATGAGCCTGTCTCACATATATCCTGCTTAAAGCCAACAAGACTGGGGATTTTGCCCGTGTAGTCGGCTGCTGTCGGCTGTCACCGGTTGAAGTCCTCTCTCAAGCCAGTGAATGTGTTCATTTGTGCTTCATCCATAATCTTCTTGTAGCCCACTGTAAGCTTGAAAGAAAGATAGACCGTCTCAGAGGGCGGCTCTGGCCCGCTTCCAGTCAGAACAGCAGTGTCAGAGGAGCCGGGCTTTGAATCGGCGAGGGGTTCGTCATTAGGAGTAGTGAGCGAGGATGATTCCCAGGCAGGAAACAGTGTCTAATGGAATTGAGTGGTGTCTGCGGCCCTGTGGGAGATTATGCCACAGTCTGTCCGTAATGAGCAGCGTAATGGCACGATTACTGCAGCACTTAATGACTCAGAAACGGCCACCGCTGTTAGTGTGTGGACACCCTCTACTGTATATGCCTTCTCTTACCTCATTAGCTGAAACCCCTGCAACAATTACTGCACAATTTATAAGCGGTCACATTCACATGAAGCACCGGCTATCTGTCTCTGACTGCATGCATTTTGTCTACTGTTTTACCCCATTTTTCTGCCCAGTCACACCAGAACTTATAAACGGTGTCATTTCAGAGCTATTTCGGGGTAAATGCCATGATGAGCGGGTCGGCTCGCAGAGGCAAATGAAATCTGGACTTAGCGGCTACAACTTTGACATACAATTTCATGCCATTGAGAAACTGCCAACCATTGTAAGAAGCGGTATTTGTGGACAAAGAGAGTAGAGATGTGGCATGGATTGCAATCATCCACGAGAGAACAGTCTATGCATCTGTTGAATAAACTGTGTTCTGTCAGGCCCCGTGCCGCCGGCTGACCTGACTCCCTGTCCCATCAGCGACACCTGTCCCCACTCGCCTCATCAGCCCCGTGTTCATAAGCATGTCCCCACCCTCACTTCCCCGTCAGTTCGTTGTGTTTCCCAGACACCAGCGAACCTGTTGGCTCATGCTGCGAACTTTCTTCTGCCTTCCAGAGACCGACTCTGCTTTCAGTATCCTGACTTTTCCTTTGCTCATCGACCCTGCTCAAGGTCTGCTGTCTGATAAAAGACCGGCTGCTCTCACCTGTTTGTCTCGGATCATGCTTAGCGAGTCCTCTTCCTGGTTGGTGTCTCCAGTGCTTATCAGTTTCACGTCTTCTCCGGTTAGCAACCGAGCTAGGTGGCCTTGCTACATCATCAAGCTTCCAGAGACACGGAGGAAGAATGAATGTCGCAGTGCCACTTTCTGGTCTTTTTTACGGTCAAATTACTTGTAGTAGACATTCAGACAGCACTGAATAGAGAAAGCTTAGCATGCAAATAAAATTGTCTGGCTTGACTAAATTGACTTGATGATACTTAATATTTAAATCATCTTTGTTTTACATTTTTATTATTTTAAGCAAGCAGATTATACATGGAAAAGGACAGCACTGATCTTTGGTTCAAATACTTAAAATAACCCATGTATCTGTTTTCCTGGCAGTAAAGACTGTCCTCTGAGTGTTGCAGTTCCTGTCCTGTTTCCTCCCAACACTCAAAGTCAGTGTCTTTTAATCATGAGTACAATCTTTCCTGAAATTTAAACAAATAGTTGTTTATGCGAGCTATTTTTTTGTCGTACTGTAAGTCATTCTGGAGACCTCTAAGTTCAGTGTTACATTTGGAAGGAAACCAAATAATAATTCAATGGGGATCTTTTTACCATGGAACTTTCCTAGGCACTGTCATACAGCCATGTGTGGACAGTTTAATAAGTACACAGTATCAATTGTTGTACTAGACTACATAACTCAATACATGGAGTAGAAGCTGGAGTAGATGTCAAAATCAAAAAATAATCCCATCAGTTTTTATGTATCAAATAACTTCCTTTAGTTTCATTATTACGTCTGCTTTGATGTCAGTCATCATTATTAGACATTAGATGTTGCTTTTATGAAGCACAAATACATGTGAGGGGTGATGTGATAGGTAAGATTAAGACATACAGTATTTCCTTTTAAATGTGGTAGCATCTCTCCAGGGAAATCCCCTTGAAAGCATTTAAGGATTCTGCTCGACGCAGCTAACAGAATCGGATGTTATGTCAAGCAAAAGGTGCAATTTTCATTAACCTCCAGCGGCGCTGTGATTTGAATGTGCCAGCCCAGCAATTAGTTGATTGTAACTGATTGACAAAGCCACTGCCTCTCAGCTCTGATGGCAGATTGGAGTCAGAGAACAAGTGTACAGTTGCCACCTGGGTGAACCTGGGCCCTTTCCACACGCCCCCTCAACCACCAACCCCCCCGACTTCCTCTGTTGTCGAGTCTACTGTTCTCACACACTCTCTCAGAAAGCTCCAGAAAGTGAAGACAGACGTAATGCCGGGTCAGGAGTTAAACTCTGTTTATATATATAGCACCATTTATGTACATCTGCAGTTATGAAATTATAAGTTTCTACAGGATAGGATAAGATTTACACCAATTTATTTTATACTCAGACTTTAAGCATTAGATATTCATTTGTTACTACAGTCTATGTCGTGGTATTACTTTTTTTTATTTTTAAAAGATGCATAGTGGCAACATCCATCCATCCATCATCTATAGTGCTTATCCTTAGGGGGTCGCGAGGGGGGATTGTCAATTAACCTAATTGTGGAAGGAAGCCAGAGAAGCTGGAGAAAAGCCACAAACTCCACACAGAAGGGCTCCAGCCGACCAGTGACTTGGTGACAGTGCTAACCTCTGCACCACCGTGCAGCCCATAATTGGCCACATCTTGCATTAAATGTAATGTAATAGCATGTTACACTAGACTTAAAGTTATTCGCTCATTATTTTTATTATGTCAAACTGATTATTACAAGAAGCAGATTAATCAATCCATTTTTATTACATTTTTCATCATGTTATGTGCAGTTATTACACTATGAGATTCTATAATCCTCCAGAAAACAGAACATTGGCTTGATATTGTTCATGAAATGGATTCAATGGAAAAGTCCCCTGATCTTTAGAGTGTTAAAAGAAACATGTTCGACAAAAAAAAAAGTATTTTGTAATAATGGAATAACTGCAATTTTGATTATTATATTCAAATATATATATATATATATATGTATGAATATGTCAACTTTTCAAGTTGTATTTGTCAAAGTCACATGTTGTCGATTAAAAAAAACAAACAAAAAAACAATCTTGGGACACATGTGCCACTTCCCCCGCACAGTTAGTAACAAGTTGCAAAGCAGCATCTCTGTATGCTCTACCAGTTATTACACATTTCAATGGCAAGGATGATCATCTGTATTGTCCTGGCAACATCCTGCAACCAGAGCAGATGACTTTACACACAGTTATAGGTTATATGTTAGTTAGCTTTAGTTCATAGCACGCATATTGAAATTCGGGAAATGTACTAAGTGATTTACAATAAAGTGATCAAATTAAAATGATGTAAACACAATGATGGACCAGAAGACCGGAAGTTATACATGCATTTGCGCTGCGCGGCAACAGCATGCCATATAATAAGGAAAAAGGCCCCCAGTGACAGAGAGCGACAGCCCTGTAGTCCACTTTCAGATCTGTTTGTAGCAAAGTGATAATGATCGGTCTGACGGCTGTGGCAGAAGTTGTTGATCATGCTGATAAGCTTCATCAATGAGCTGAAATGCGGCGTGAAGAAGCTCATCAGACGAACCTGTTTGAGCTCTCCCTGGGCGGCCATTCTCCTCTCGATGAACTGCTCAGTCAGAGGCAACTGAATGTACGCATCACATGCAGCTTCAAGAGGACGCGGGGCCGTATGTGATATGATTTGCATACACGGTTCGGCAAGACCGTCTCGCAACAAGAGGCCTGGTCTAAATTTAGTGCCTCTTATTTTACTATGGAAGGTAGAGAACCTGCTCTGAATCTCAGGTCCATTTATATTCTCTCTTCGTGGCCATCAAGACATTCGATGGCGCAAAAGGTTGTAGAGGAGTCCGAGCTGACATTTGAATACTCAGCCTGCTTCTCAATTCTCTCCTGTAGCCTCTTTTCCGGGGCATTTCACCAGACTTTATATTGAGCTCATGCGTCTCCAACGCGGCACCTGATCAATATGTTATTGCAGCATTGTCAGGGACATATCTGCCATTTAGATTCTAGCCGGGCAACCTGACATTCTTCCCTCCTCGCAAACAGCAGGGCCTTCTCAACTGAGCTTTTGCAAAGTTGGAAATCTCTGGAGGTGACGTAGCAGGCGTATTAATAAAGCTCTCTTAAAAAGGTTATCGCCAGTATCACCTGGACGAAGATCTGCTGTAGAGGCAGAAAAGTGTGGAATTTGGCGTCTGCGCTCCCTGGGAACAAGAGAGTGAACGCAGCATTAAAAATCCTTTAATTTGTTAATTGCAGCAAACGATTTCCCTAGCCAATTATCCAAATGCCACGGTGAAACATTGCAAGACTTTCCTAAAAGTGCTTGGTATCATGCCTCATGCATTGGTAATGGCAAAATGGGGGAGTGCAAATTGCCTTTTTTTTTTCTCCTCTCAGAGTTTTCAAATTATTCAAGCTGCCTTTCCCATTTATCTTTAATGCCCGCTGATCTCCTATTGTGCGGGGAAAAAAAATAATTCAACAGCTGTAGATCTGTCTGTATGAGCTGGAAAGCAAACACAATGGCATGCTGGGAGAAATTACACAGTGATGTAAAAATTCAGTTATGCTGTTGTTGTTCTTGGAAGCCATAATAGCAAATATGATACATTCATTCTGTTTCTCTCAGCCATTTTATTTTAGATATTTCATTGCACATTGACCAGATAAAAAAAATCGATAAAATTGTTCATCTTTCTTCGGAAGCCTGAAAAGTTTATAATTGTACCATTATTTGATCCTTTTTTATATACAGTATATCACTGTAAAATGCTGACAAATTGTTTCCAAAACTGAAAGTGAACAAGTTTGCACCTCTCTTTATTCTGTCATTAGAAATTCTCTCAACGACACAAATTTTTTTTCCCCCTCTTCCCTCCTTTTCATTGTACCCTCGGTGTCAAGGGCCCCAAGAAGTCATATTAGCTTGTCAATGCAAGCCTTTTCATATATCTCCTAGTTTTAAAATAAATAGTTCTCAGACAGTTTCAGGTTGGGAGAGAAAATGCTCCTAAATCAGCAATAAGACGATCTGCAGCGTTGCTGGGCGCAGGCAGCTTTGCGCAGTGAGATTGACAGTGCTTAGATTGGTGGAAACATGTCTCATTTTTGATTGGCATCATGACAAAACATTTAAAGCCTACCCCCCACGTGATGCCGCTTCCCCCCCGAAAGCTCTTTATGCACACTGTGTGGGCTCCCTCCCCTCTTCTGCAGGTCAAACTGATTCTGCATTTGTTATATTTGAGGAAATTGCTGGTGGATTGGAGGTAAAGTGCTTGTAGCAGGAGGTCAGCAATGTGATCTTAAGGGCTGAGGGTAGCGTCTGAATGCAAAGGAGATTGCAATGTTGCATTGTTTCAAGTTTGATGTTTTAGCGTTTGTCCCATTAATCCCAATGCCGATAACCTCTGATCTGAGCCATGTTCAGCCTCCCTATCAAGAGCTTGTTGATATTAATCGTCACAGTGTTTGCTGGTGTTGCTGTCACGTGTAACAGAGCAACAAGATATGTTAAAGTGCCATCTCTGCAAGGGCTGAATTGGGAAAAACCTGCGCATCACTAATGTCACAAAACAGATGCAGTTTGAGAAGATTATCCTTTGACTTTATGCGATTATTGCCAAAATGCACTGAAGACGCGATGAAATCTAAAACAGTGTTTTTGTTTTAAGCATCTCCCTCAGAGGAATAGTTGAAAGCTCCTTTATGTCAAGCAAGTTTGGAGAAAATGAGGATCAACATGGTATTTCCATTTTAAAAGAATAGTTTAATGTTTTTTTGGGGGAAATGTGCTTGCTTGTTTCCGTGTGTTACGCTGGAAACAAGCCCCCTGGAAGGGCGCCAGGCTTTGAAGCCAATTTGACATAGTGGCTAGACCGTGTAATTACAACTTCCAGGTCCATCACGTGATGCACACTGGCCCCATGGGACTTTTTCCCCACAGACTTGCATTGTGAAAGAGACATCTGTAAATGAGCAGCTAGTGTCTTTTTTTTTTTGGCGGTACATCATCTAGCCAGTAAGGACACTTTAACTCTGGATTAAAAAAAAATTTTTTTTTATTTAATTCAGCTGTTAATGGATTTTCAGTGTTTTAGAGTCACTGCCATTCATGTGAATGAGCTTGTCATATCCCGTGGATTGTTGTTCAGTGTTTCCTGTTCTTGCTGTCTTTGTTCATTTCCTGATTGTGATTGGGTTCACAGTTTCCCAGTGTTCACCCGTCTCGTGCCCCTTCGTTAAGTCCCTCTATATTTATACTGGTCTTCTCCCTTTGTCCTTTGTCGTATCATTGCTCCTGTTTGTTCCTGTGGACGTATCTCTGTGTTGGGACGAAACTGGGACAGTTTCAGTTATTGCCCCGTGGACGTTCCTCGTGTTTTGTATTCAGTCTTGGATGTACCTGTCCCCCAGCCTTACCTGTTTGTAAGTGTTCTTTTGTTCTTTCTAATAAATCATTCAAATTTATTCTTTGCTGTCAGCCTTTGGGTCAATTTTTCCTGCTCCATTAAACCGCCAACCATAACGGAGGCGGAGTTAAAGGAAATGCTAGTGCGCTTGCTCTATGGACTGCACAATGCGGAAGATCCGGAAGTGGAACTTTTTTGGGCATCATGTGCCACTGAGCAACTTTCATTGGAATGAACCGGGGGCCGGCCTCTGACGCTGTATGCATCTCTTTATACATCCATGAGCTGGCGTCATGACATGTTTAGCATAGCTTAGCATAAAGACTGGAAACGGGGAAGGGGGGGTAAAGCTTAACAAGAAGCAGATGGTTAGGAAGAGCATGTAGTAAATAATACTACATAAAATTTGCATCTGCATTTCTAATACGTCTCACCCTCAGAGCTCACCCTCTCGCTCTCGCTCTGCTTTACCATCTGTAATGAGCTAAGCAGTGGAGTGTAAGCAGCATCTTAGATAATGAGGCACTATTCCCCGGGGGAGTCAAGCTGGGCGCACAACTTTTTAATATACCATTTATTCATCCTAAAAATGAAAGCAATCAGAACGGAGAGACTGAGGAGGGAGACACATGCAGCATGCCTCGTATCTTTGTTCAAATCTGTAGTCGCCGTACGCAAACACGATTTAGGAAAATTACCTGATAGTGCAAATACGTATTGTTACTACCCAAATGAGGGACACAAATGCTTCTGGGTTTGCCAGATTCAGCCTGTTTTAAAACAAAAATGCTCCAACAGGCCCCCAAACCACAGAGTATAAAATGTTTCATTACATGCTGAACCAAGTAGTCACATTTGTGCTTCTACCACTTTACAAATAGCACTAAATGCATTCCGAAAAGTCCCCAGCTGCAATGCAATGTAGACATATAAATGCTGTAGGTTGTTTTATGGTTGGCGATAGCGGCTTGGCAGTCTACCTCAGCACCGAGAGCCGAGACCTCGCTGGCTTTTCTTGGAGGATATCTCCATAATAGCCTCATTATTCAACTGTGAGCCCAGGAACACTCGGGCTGAAGTAATGAGCCCCTCACTAGTTGCTGAGTATCACCTTTTTGCAAGAGTTGCATGGAGAATGCATCCTGATTAGAAGTGCTGTTTAGCCATTTTGCTAGCAGAAATGCAGTAAAGGTCGTGATCTTCATTTTTTATTTATTTTTTTTGTATTCCCACTAAAAATCAGGAGCAGGTGATTCAAAAACAATGGCTGCAAACGTCCCAGCCCGGAGCCCTAGATTGCAGACTGCAATGTGAAAATGAGGACATTAGAAAAAGACTTTTCCATTTATTGTTTGTTTTTATTTTGATTTAGAAGGGACAATAAGTCTCGTTTCTCAGCAATTCCCGCTTTAATTTTCTCAGCCTGTGTGTGTGTGTGTCTGTGTTTGACTGACAGGTGAGCTGGCAGGGCACAGAGAGACAAAGTAAACAAACCTGCTCTGGTAACTGTAGCTTACAAGCCAAGAAGGGCATAGTGTGCTTCATTAGTTAGCAGTGGTGTTGAAGAATAAGGACCATTTCATTTAGCACCCAAACCAACAGGTGTTGGTATTTTCAGGCACATTTTTAAGGCGTTCCCAGCTGACTCAAATTAGGCTAGCAGTGCAGTTTTCTCCGGCAGATGATTGCTTGAAAATCCAATCAACGGGACGAGATGCAACATAAGACACATGCCCGTGTTTGTAGATAAGGAGGAGGCATTAGCCAGACAGCTAACGTGGGTTGTTGCGTAAAGTCTGAGCAGTCTGCCTCACAACAGAGGAAGAGCCTGTCTGGCTTTTAGTCAGCATCACCATCAGGCAATGATTAAATCTGTGACATTACTGTTTGACGCACATACAAATAACTACATGTTCCCCCACATGTAGGCAGATGACCGCCCACCAAGAGCCGGGTTCTGCCTGAGGTTTCTGCCTGTTAAAAGGCAGTTTATCCTTGCCACTGTCGCCTAGCGCTTGCTCATGGTGGAATTGTTGGGTCTGTACATATAGAGTTGGCTTGGACTTGCTCTATATTAACAAGTGCTATGAGAAAACTATGTTATGATATAGAGCTATAGAAATAAAACTGAATTGAATCGAATTAAGCAGTTTTGAAAT
>JAVQJF010062674.1:0-20403 GCA_036023855.1 Gadopsis marmoratus | reverse complement strand
CCCCCCCCCCCCCCCCCCCCCCCCCGCCCCCCCCAACGTGGGGCGCTACACAAAGTCACAATGAGATACGATCCAGGAAGTGTAGTTGGAGTAACAGATTAATGCCTTTAAAGACTTATCAGACTGAGAGGGCTGTGTTGTGTTTGTTTTTTTCACGGGGGCTCAAATCGGTGTGAACGCGGCCTGAGGATGCAATAGGTCAAAGTTGAACCAGGAAGTGTACGCTGTCATGCTAACCTGGGGGTTTACCTGTGATTACCTATGATTGTCCGACTTCTTTGTAGCAGTGTCGCCATGCACCGAGGCCTAAGCAAATCACTTGGGGAGTGAGTCTGATCAGTTTCTTTTGTGGTTATTGATTAGCAGTTGTATCACACTACAGAGGACATTCAAGCATTCCAGGGGAATCTACCCAAATAAGTAGAGCATGATCCATCTGTCTTTTTTCCCCCTTTCATCCTTTCTGTAATCCATAGTCAAAGGATCAAGCTGCTGTGTTACCTTTTTAGGTAGACAGGAGCTTAAGTACTGTCACTGGATGGATTTGGGCAAGACCTGAGCTGTCTGTAAAGTCTGGTGTTTTCTTTCTTTCTTTTTATCTTGGTCAAAGCAAAAGTGCTCATAAGTTAAATGCAGGTTTCTATAGGATTTTAGGGCTCTTTAAAAGACTGACCTGACTGAAGTTAAAGCAAGGTGTACACACACACAGAGACACACCTCTGAGGAAAAGGAGGTAACAATGCAACAAGAGGGAGCGGACATACGATTGGAATACAAACCAAGAAATGCAAACTGATACTAATAAACTGCTCCAGATGAATTACATTCAGAGCTCAGACTGATGAAAAAGTGCAAAAGGAAAGAACTTCAGTCCTCAGAAAGTAAATGTCCTACCGTACATTGAACGCACATTTGTCATTATTTCCTTTGTAGATTTCTTCTTGACCACAAGATAGCGCTTACAAAGCAACACGCATAATTAAAGATTTAGCCTTTTATCTAATAAGGGAAAGTTACAGAATAAAAATAAATAAATCTTTGCAGCAATGCAGGATTTTGTTGCCATCATAAACGTATTTGGCTCATTGTCAGGACTCATTGCTTTGGGTAAGAACAACTTGCATGGAACCGGTTCAATTAGTTAATTAACATCAGTATGGGAGGTGAATGAACTCACATCAAATCCTAAAATTAACAAAACTAGCCCCCATCTGCCCTCGTCCTATTATAAATTGCTCAGAATTCATCGATTGAGTTTTGTGAAAATCTGAAAAGTTCTTGCCCTTGATTAATTCAATTATTTGCGAGAGTATTAAACTGAAACCTGGAATGCACTCCAGGGTTTAGATGGAGAACACTTTCCAAGGATACGTGGCAATGTGAGTTCAGTTTTCTTTTTTTTGTTTCTGCACGAGACAAATGATCTCAATAGCAGACCACTTTATGTCACACAGTAACTGCAGTTTGCAATTTCATGATATTCCAAAGCCATTTCTGAAAAGCAAACAATTCCTCCATTTCTCTTGTGTAGGAAAACCATGCAGATGGATGTGAATAAGTAATCTTTTGTTGTTTCGGATTGGTATATTTAAGAGAAACACATGTTTAAAATGTTGTCTGATGTTGCCAATGGCAGACGTGAAGAGGAAGAATAAAGACAACTCAGTGGAGGCTGGCATCCAAACCTGTGTGCAAGACACAAAACCGCCGTGTAGGGGGCGATAATTCATCGAGCCTTGGGATCCTCTATTAATATATTATGGTTCTGAGGGAAACATTGTACAGTGCCTCAGCCAGTCAGATATCAGACAGAGAAGCCTTTGTGGTGAACTGAAGCAACAAAAAGACAGAAGAGAGCAGGTCAACATCTTCTGGGAGGGCGGCAGACTGAACGCACCTTGACCCCGGAGCGACTTGGAGTTTTTAAAAGAGGCTGTTCAACACCCACAGAGCTAAGCAAGCACGTGGCAGCAGACGCAGGCACACCCGCTGCCATTCGAGTAAGACACAATACATGGTCTGTTCCTCATATTCGGGCCGCTTACATAACCAGCCATCGTGAATTATGTAATGCCCCCCATTATTAATTTTTAAATGCATCTCTCTTTGAAGCTACTATAATTGGTCATTTATATGTTTTGTGTCTCATCTCGGAGGTCTCGACGCTCACCGACGTGAGTTCAAGGGTAGCGAAACATAAAGGCTCCAAAGCAGAGCACACGTTTTCCTACATGGCCGTGTGGCTGAAGAGCACAGGAGCTCTCCGATTAAAACTAAAGCAGGAAAGGTTTCATGCGGTCACAGGGAAGAAAAATGTGACATGCTGCTTTTTTTCTCCCCAGCACTCACAAAGTTTCGCAGACAAATCTTGCGGCGGAGTAAGCAGACTAAAATGTGTTGACTCTGTGACAGCTGTCACAGAGCTTTGACAGCTGTTGCTAAGCTTTGTGTATTTTGGTAGCACTACACTGAAGGCTTTCGAACCACAGAGCAGGTGTGCTAATTTACACAACGGCGAGGTTTAGTCAATAATGCTCCTCTGATGCTAGCTGCTGTGCTCTGACATCATGCCAAATTAGCCCACATCTCTCAAAATGTTCCTTGAAAAAGAAAAATATGAAGTGGAGACTTTGCAAAAACATTTGAAAAGCTCAGGGTCATTTGCAAACCCATAATCATAAGACTGAAGCTCCCCATTCAACGTTGCATCCTTATTTAATGTACGCAGTGAGGTGCAGTGATATACAGGCAACAATACACATACTTAGAGCAAAGAACCCTCTATTAGGTATGATGGTTAAAGTAGCATTTATACATAATATCAAAAGGAGAAATAATCATTGCTAAGCAGCTCCCTGGTCGAAACAAGGTTTTGATTAGAAATGTTTCTTTTTATACAGCATAATAAATGTACTGTAGCTCTGCCAATGAGACTGCCTGTATAAAAAGATATGCCACAGTATACCTAAGGCAAAATGTCATGCGGGACTCAAACACACATCACTTTAAAAAACCAGAGCTTGTTCAGAACCTATTTTAGTTGGAAAAAAATAAAAGCCCCCCATAAATGCAACACAATTGCACTGTTCTGCAATTTTCTTTGGCTGACAGACTCAGAAGAATGTACTGAAAACGTTTGCAAAGATGACCATCGAGTCGTATTAAAGCAATCGATGTGAGAAATTTAGACTCCCGAGTTTAGCAGTCAACAGCAGGCTCACATGTCTGACCTCTGTGGCGTTTGTTATCACACCCTCAAGAAACGGCAAACAGAAAGGGGGTCTGACAAAAAACACCCCTCGGCTACGGCAAGTTAAGACTCTGGATTATACAATCCAATCTCGCAGTGCACTACGACATGCCCGGTTCCCCCACAGGGATCATGAAAGTTTCATCAGCGACGGCACAAAGACAGCCTAAATACATTTTTCATCATCATTTGCCATTCATCATTCATGCTAATCATCTGAAATCAGAAGCCGTACAATTCACTAATGTATACAAACATGAATCCAGTGGCTCTGCCTGGCTGCTCGGCATTCCAGGAGGTGCGTTGCAAATGCTTGATGATTAACCGCCCTCCCCGAAGTGCAGTCTGCGTTTAAGTAACTGTAGAAACATTTAAGGGAGGAAGCCAGGCTTTCTCCTCACGCGGACTGACAGTGAGGGAAGATCCCTCCATCATACCATTGATCAGAAATGTGCCCGTTATTGTGAGATGCCCTTAGGCCTAATTAAATATTAAACCTTTTATTTGCTCCCACGAAGGCATTTGTAAATACATTTCATGCCAGGGAAAGCATCAAAGATTCCAAATTCCCCTCCTGATACGAAGGTGTGGTTATTGCCGCTCAACCCCCCTCCACCCAAACCATTTAGGCGCATTTAGAATGATGAAAGAGAAAGGAAATTGCTGGCGATGGCTTCCAGGGGAATGGAAAGTATATACATCTCAGTCTATCTGTGAGAAATTATATGTCCCCGACTTCTATGGGGCTATAAAACGAGGTTATAAAACAAAGCGATGGATAGGGTTGCCTCACAGTTTACAGTTATTGTAATTCTGATAATCAGATAAAAAAATAGAAGTCGATGTTTTAATGAAGCTGGGAAAATACACGCCGCTAGTTTAGTGGCTGCACAAATTGCAGCTGTGTAGTGCACAATGGTCTACTGCCTCGTGTCTGGGAGTAATCACAGTGGTGGGCAGAATAGTGGAGAACCGCCCTGTTCTGCAGGAAGCTAACAGCCAGTCAGTCATAAACAACAGGTGACAGTGCATTCGGCATGTCTGCCGTGGCAAGGCGCCTTAATTGATGGCCCTGCCTGACTTGAGCGGATAAATCAGGAAGTCCATCAGCAATAGAACCACCAGCTATCAAGTCATAACCCCAACCAAAATAAATGGAGGGGAGCATGGTATAAAACATATATTGGCCTTCACTTGCTTGGTATATCCATAATTCACAGGCATAAATTATACCGCCTCAGCCTCATTGCTGAGTCTGGCTGTTCCTTTTCGTTTTACGGGCAGGGAGCTGGAGTGAGTCAGCCAGGGCATTTGTCAGACCACGCCGCGTGGAGTTCACGTAACCAAACAGTAGATGGAGCCCCTCGCATTGGCTTCACCTGCCGAGCCCTAGCACATGCTCGCCCGGAAACATTACATCAGTGATTTATTTTTTCTCTCTAGCGCCGTGTCATCACCATTACATGCCTTTTATGTGATTAAGGTGGGTGTGCGTTTGCGTGCCTCAGTATGCGTGGCACGCTGCTTCAGGTTTGCACACATGACTTGCCACGAAAAGAGAGATTACTTTCAAAATGCATTATAGATCTTTGGAAGCACTGCAACAAATGTGGGTCATACTAGGCTGCATGTCAATTAGCTGTATTTGTCAACCCCAATTTATACTGTAGTCGTCCATCAGATCCCTTCGGGTTAGTTAGTTTCAACTTTTGACAGCTGTCCCTCTTGGTTGCGGTTTGCCGCTGCGTCTGGGGCACGTCATGATTTTCCTGTTTGCCTTGACATCTCATATAATTCTACTTTTTCCTTTAAACTGATGCACCACCTCTGTAGGTTGACAAATTGTTAATCGGCATTCGACTTAATGATCACACCCTTCTCGCTGTGTATTTAATTAGATATTTATTAGAATATTTTCCCACATTTGTCCAGCGCATCCACCTTTTATCAACTCGTAATCCTAAACCTCGCCATGCAGGGCAGGAATTGATCCACGCTCTACTGCAATAATGACGGAGCACTGGTGCTTCGATGTTTGTTAGCCTGAGGAACACCACGGGAGATGAACATGATGGGACATGACATTTAAGAAAAAAGAAAAAGAAAAAGGATGTAGTAGAAGAAGAAGAAGCAGTGTGGAAAGCTTCTGGCTTTTATGGGGTATGGACGGCACTTCTCATCGCTGATTACTGCCACAGCTGAGGGAACCTGTGGGTGTGAGGGGAACCAGTTGGCATTTTGAGCTTCCTTTAACAAAGCCTGGATGGAATGGCCTCGCAGCTTGTCACATGCTGGGGAAATGTTGCACCACAAACAACAAGCAAACAACTGGAGCTGCTGCGGCTTCGCGTGTGACTCGGCCAGTGTACACGCACACATCCAAACAATTCTTACTGTCATAAATATCCCTGCTCACGGTTGCGTAAGACTGTTTATTCACTGGCACATCCAGACAGTTGTACACACATGCACACCCACACGCAAGCATTCGCGCAGCAGTAGAGCCAGGCCAGATTGCTGTGGCATAAGATACGTGGTGGAATCATCAATCACAAAAGCCTCCCTCTGGCCAAATCAAGTTTGTCCTGGTGTGACCAGAGCGCAACGCCAGCCGAGCAAAGACAGGCCCTCGCTGGCTGGGGCATGCCGGGGCTTTTCACGGACATGCAGAGGCATATCAATCTCGTGGCAGATGGATGGACCGTCGATGATTAGGGTGAGGCGTGGCTTCGTAGGGCCAACTGGGACGCAGCTTCCACTGGTGACGGATTCCTCTGTTCTTCAGTCCACCCTCCAGCGCAATGACAAACAGCTGGAGGGATGGAGAGCACATTGTTCAACCCGCATCTGTTCTCCGCAAACCTCCCCTCCGAAGGAAGACATCCTGGACAGCAGAGTTATGGCTTCATGATTAAAGTGACCTTGGGCAGTTATGAAAGAATACACTTTCTGTCCAAAGTTCGGAGGCAGAATCATGTACCCTGGACCTTGAGGTACTGCTAAGTATTATCAAGTCCAGGTTAAATCACTGAAAGTGTGAGGAGGCACTTAAAATCGCCTTTTGATTGCTACGCAAAATCAATCTACAGCCACATTCAAACAAGCCCTGAGCAACAAAGCTGCTGTAGCTTCTGTTCATGAAAATACAGATCAGTGCAGCTCATGCACGGCGGATACTGCTGCTTTTCACAGGAGCTGCAGAGAAGCTCAAGTACCACCGTGCTGTTTGCATGTTACCAATTCTTCTCTGCCTTCTGCTATTTGTCAAGGTCAACTATTTCATTGGTATGGAAAAGGAATCTGGGCTGTTTGAGCAGCAGGATTCAGGGAAATGAGAAAGCTGAAGTGCAGCTCACAAGTGTAATTGGTCTCCTGGCATCTTCACATGGGGCTTGATTAACATGCCTTTGAAGCATTCCAGGCACATTTTCCCACAGAACAAAGACACAGCAGATAATGATGATCAGAAATTTCTGAATTTCTACCCGTTATTGTCGGACAAGGTATTCGAATGTCTCGGACATCCGCCTTTGATGTGAATTGAAAGATACGCTCAGTCCCTTAAAGGTGCGGTTATCTTCAAAAAGCCAGACAGGATTAAAAAGAAAATGGTAGTATTTGGGGTGAGCAAAAGTAACATTAATATTAAGGCTCTGTCAAGCTAGGCCAGAGAGCCTTTAATGCCTGTCTTTGCTTGAACCAATCAGTGACTGCCTGGAGTCTTTGAATACACACCAAAGAGTATTGATTCATACTAGACTGCAGTACTGCTACTGTATGACATAATTGATCATTTATTTATTGCCTTTACTAGTGAATTCTTGTCAGGGGTCACTGGAGGCAAGAGTCTACCACAGCGTGCTCTCACGAAAAAGCCAGGAAAGAGAAACTGTCCTCAGCAAAAGCAAGACTTTGGTCGTTTGTTCAAACACTTAAAATGACCTGGAGCAACTTTAAACGAAGAAATGCATTCAATCAGAGAGGGATGGAGTCACAAGGGTCACACATTTGAGCTTAGGAGGTGCCTGATTCAACCACAGTGCTCTAATGTTGGACACTGTAAGCTCTGCTGGAGGGGGGAGGGCAGTTGAGTATTTCGCTTGATTTCCTCCATCCAGAGGGCTAGAAACACCACACAAATGAGTACTGTTTAATCCGTTATGTTTGATGAGTCATCAAAGGATGGCTTCAGTCAACTGTGGAGCAAACCCGTCATTATATGTTTCTTTGCAAATTTGTTCCACATTCAGTTCACCTTCTCCTTTCTTCGGTAGTGTGCCTCGGTTCATCCAGCTTTCACGGAACTAAATGTCATCTTATACCTTGGGTGGTAGATGCCCTACGCAAAAGTGGCTGTGATCAGAGCAGCAATAATCATCTGATCTTAAGCTCGCTGTCGGGTTATTTAAAAAAATAAAATAAAATGAAATGGACTCAGCCCAGGGAGTAGTTAAATGGATTGTGCTACGTAGAGAAAATCCACACTAAACTACATGTCACTGCGACCACAGACTGCGCCACCAATCGGCGCAACATAAACAAATATCTAAAGGTCAAACGCGCTTATCTGTGTTATTGCCACAAACGCGCCTCCACATCTTAAGCATCTGGAAAAAATCAGCCTGGGCATTGTTTTTGTCTTCACAAAGCCATGTTTTTTGACTCACTGTCAATGGAACACCTGCACGATTTGCCTCAGTCGTGTCCGTCGGAATCTGCGTTTGTGTTCAAGTTCAAACAAGACAAAGAATATGCTAATTTGGTTCTGGGGTGGATTTTCCTTTTGAGTGACCACATTATATAACTACGCTATTAAAACATTGCTGTTAAAATGAAAAGTGAAATGAAGAGAGGGATTTGAAGAGCCGAGTCGGTAACTCATGTCAGTCACATTGTATATACCTCATACTTCACAGCATTTCCTGTGCTTTGTCAAAACAGGCCCTTCTCCTTAATGCACTGTTGATGTCATACCACATTTCCATTACAAGAGACGGCAGCTTTTGAGTTCATTATTTTTTAATTTGCAAAGAGGGGGGACTTATTCTGCTCTGTGGCACAGAGAGTAAAGATCAATCACTACTACCTCTTATGCTCTCCTTCCTCATTTGCTGTATAGGTCTATTTAATATTCCAAAAAGCATGAACTCAACTTTAAATGCCTGGTGGGAATCTGATAAGTTTTCAGCAACTAAACACTCCAAAGGTTTAACTTGATCCCATCATTAAAGCCGATTTACTGTATGTAAAAGTTTTTAAAACCTTCACCTTCCTTCAGCACACTTCGAATCAGATCAAGGCAGAGAACGAGGTTAACGCCTCTTTGAGCTTCATCCAGTTTAAGGCAATTCTGTTTTTGATCCAAACTCCAAACAGTACATATCCTTGGGAGTACAAGTACTCTTCCTCTGCATGCACGTTCAAACAGAACGGAGAGGGAAGAGGGTAAACAATTAAAGAGACACTGTGCGTACTTTTGAATCTCGAGCACTACACTGTTGATAGAAGGGAATTAATGTAATGCCGTATGATGCTCTGGCGTACTACGCTACAGTCACACACAAAATGCAGAAAAAAAAGATGAGCTCATGCTGGGATCCACATCCTTTAAGAATGCTTTGCCCTTCACCCCACTGCAGCAAACATTCTGTTAAAGGATGTCTAATCACACGAACATCAGCATTAATTAACTTTTTATTTCGTGGCTGAGTCAGCACGAGTGCTTCTTCTTATATTGACATTGCATTCAACATTTCTCTAAATTAAAGTTGATAAGCTGATTAAGTCATGACAAACCACCACCCCTGGCTGCAGGTCATTAGCTTCACTGTCTAGGACCTCACGTGTGGGATGTAAAAGTTTTTATTTTTTTTTGCCATTCAAACTTCAGTAGATTACTTAATTTGTTGCCTTGGAGAAATAATTAATTAGATAATGTCATCACCACAGAGCAATCTGCTGAGCAAATTTGAAATTAAATCATTTGACACTAGAATCCTCTGATGCCCTTAGCAGACTCTGGCTTCTGTTCATACATTACCTCACTAACATTATCTGTATAGCTGAAATCTGCAGCCGCACTGATTTGAACCGACCCCTCAATTTGATTAATACAAATAAAAATCAGCATGTTAATTCAGCTCTGCATATTTAACACCAGCCCTGATCAACACCTGTGTGACCTATGCCAAGTCAGCAGGCAACACCCACCCAAGCTAATACAAGTGCAAATGTGTCACAAGTGGAAAAGAGGAATAGTGTGGTTTGCAGTGAATATGAAGAACTTCATAAAAATATTAAGTGGAGTGGTTTCTATAAATATGCAATGAAAGTCTGTTTATTTGACGCTTGTTTTCATAAAGTATCCTGTTCCACAGCATGCTTTGATGGCCATATGGGCGTATAGAGAGGGGGGGTTCAACCAAAATGTGTCCCAAAAAAAAAAAAAATAAGTAGTGGATGATTCATCACATTCTGTTCTTTGTTGGTACAAATGAAGAACAGTGCTTTTGAAGTCACTCAGGAGTTTGTGCTTCCCAAATGGAGGACTGTGCGAGTTGATGTTTAACTGTTCAAACACGAGTCGGAACAACTAAGATGAAGAGGGAGCAAATGGCAGCAAACCACACACAAAAAGGAATCTGCCTACAGCTTTTGATGTCTTTGAACAAATACTTAAAATAAAAACTTATATTTTGTTGAACAGAGGGTAGCATCATAAATACAGTCAAGCTTCGTTTTAAAATGGTCAGTCCAGTGTCACACCACCTGCAAGTGTTAATGTACTCTCTCCCAGTGACCCCGACTTGGATAAAATGTCTTCCCGCACATAGGGACGAGATTGTGCACAGCCTTGTCGCTCCACACACTTTATCATATCCCCTTCAATATTTCATGAGGTCAATATTTTGCTTGTTGTTTCGTGGTCAATAATGCATCAAAATATCAAACAATATTTTAGTCTAACGCAGTCTATCTAACGCCATTTCCATCTTGAAACACTGTCAGTTGTTGGGGAGCTTTTATGCTGGAGATCAAAGCATTGCCAGGCTTCTGTTTTTACCTGACTGCATAAAAGATCAAGGCACGTAATGAGGCAGCCTGAAAGGTGATAGTTCAGAAGATGAAAGTATTAGCTGTTTTGGGTATGTCAAAGAGATGTGCACTATTCTGAATTTCAGCCATCACATGCTTCCTCTGCGATAATAATTGCGATTATAATTAAATGTACAATTTGCACTTGAACTCTGCTCCCATTCATTTCATATCTATGTATGTTATCTGATACGGAACATTCTTGGGTTGAAATGGTTCTTCACATGCTGTATGTAAAAGAAGGTTTTCAGCACCAATTAGATGTCTTCAAAAAATGTGCGATGAGTGAATGTGTTGATGTGCAAAGTTATTATCGTTTGCTGAATGCTCCATTGTAGGTATCTGTCTAACGCTCCCACCAAGGTTACATTCTCAACGCTGCCAAATAAACTTAGCGGATCAAGTATGGAATCCCAAAGTGCTCATAATTAAATACACAAAGTATTTATTGTGTATAGTTTAAATGATGTAAAATACAAAGTGTGAAATCTTATTTCATTATTGCTTTTTTATAACGGTATAATGCTCACTGCACCCATCACCTATTAGCCAATCACATGGCCCCAGCAGGCTCACTGACTGCCAGCTAGTGACAAAAAAAGAAATTGACAGAATTGTGTGTCCGTCTCTGAAGAAACATCATTGAAATCAAAATGCTGCCGAGATAACCCTGAATTAATGAGTTATCGCTGGCTCTTCTGTTTCACCCCAATAAATAAAAAAAACGCAAGCTCACAAATGGCTAGGTAGGTGGCACGTGCAGCCTTGTTCGTTGTAAAAGGAAAGGTTAGTTACTGTATCTGACACAGTAATTATTTGGAGCAGCAGCTTGTTAGTTGATTCAGGACTATTTTGACGTTTTGTTGCTCCAGCTAAAGGAGCTAAATGGTTACATTTGGTAGGAATGTTGAGCCTGCTGGCTTAAGAGAGACAAGGAGCATGTGAGGTATCAGTATTTCACTGTGATGAAAAGTGACATTATAAAACAAAATGTGACATGAAATAAGTGTGTCACTGTCAAAATGTCATACAATAAAAATGTCTACACTGGAAAAAAATGAACTCTAAGCATAATACTCTAACAGTAAAAACATTAAATACTGTAAGAATGATTAAACATTTCATAATACTGAGCTGTTTTAACAATTTCTTCAATTATTTCTCTATTAGTAGTTCATTTGTATATTTCACACAGTTTATCCATGTGAGTATTTATTTAACAATATCTTATTAATTTATTTAATACTGACCACTTTGGGGCTCTATGGTCAAGTAAGTGTACACAACATAAAAGCATTAAAATCAGAGACGGATCGAAAGACAATCAGAGAGCCTCTCCAACGTGAATCAGACATGGTATTAAAAGACTGACCCAGCAATCAGCTAATCTAGTTATTATCATTGACCCCTGTAAGATTGAAAGGGCATTGCAATTAGACATGCACCACACAGTGATTTAATTCCAGTGGATCATCAATACTGTGAACGATAGAAAAACTGAAATGAATGTCTTGGTCATATCATCAGTCATGCTGAGCGCAGCAAGACAGCTCACCCTGGGGGGATATTAGTGCTTCATTTTCACTTAACCCTCTGCGGCTGCGTTGTTGAGGAGTGATCGGACATGCAAGTGTTCTCCCAAGCCCCATAAATCAAAACTGTCATTCATATGTCAGAAATGCCAAAAATATTGGCAAAATGTCTTGTTAGCTATTGATTGCCATAATAATAATCCCAGATGTTTTTTGTGCCGTTATTAAAATCTTTGCTGTTGAATGATAATTACAAGTATAATAGACAAAAAATGAAGTGGGAATGTAGCGACGTGCTGATTTTATGATGAAAATATGGAGGACGACATACTGATAGAAGTGTCCTTCTCACATACATCTTATAGCATAAGAGGAAATTCAGTGGATAAATTGACCTCGCCTCAGTGTTTGTGAACAACAATTAAAAATTCTTCAATTATTCATGTGGTTTCAAACACAGTGGGGTTCTAATTTGATGCCGATAATGCTCACACCCCTCTGACTAATTCTGTGAAGGGCACAGCAACACATTCAAAATATACGTAACTGTCAAGAGTCTAAGCACCCACATTGCTTTCTTCAGGGTGTTGGAAAAGAATGGCTCAATTGAGGAAGGCCATCTGGAGGAGTCATTACAGCTAAGACCATACCAACAACAACAGACCAGACCATACCAATCTCTTCTAATGTGGGAGATTGTCTGGTATAAGGACAGAAAGACATTTGCTTCATGCTTGTTATCATGTGTTTCAAGCAACATGCATTCTGTTGAACATAACATGTTATTAGATCACAAAAAATCTTATGTAAAAGGCAGAGATGGTACATGACTACAAGATTGGGCAAGATAATTGGCTACTAATTTGGCATAATGGTGTCCATGGCGTCTCTATTACAATGATGCTCTAAAAATGCTCCGAGAAGGACAAGAGAATGTGTCAAAAGAATGAGATCTAGCAAATGTGATCATCAGTGAAACCAAAAACAGCAACACCACAGCGCTTGTGTGTAACGACATGCTTTAAAGCTTTTTCTCTGAACTTAATACATTATGAGTATATTTATTCCCTACACATTCTTCTCACCATTTCCTTTTCCAGCAAATCAAAATCATTTTAAGAAAAGTGCAACTCTTGTTGCAAACTTGTACAGTATTTGGCAAAAATGCACAGTTTAGAGAGCTATTCACTACATGAACGACGAGGATGTGCATCAACATGCCACTCTCCATTTTATTGATGCTCAACAGCAGTAATGCTATCTTCGCTAAAGTGTGCAAATGACTGTGGACCAGTGAACATAGCTTTGCAATTTGAAATACCTGCTGAAGTACCTGCTGAAATGACAGTGACATACTTTGGACATTTATGTGATCTTTTCATAAGACAATGCGGCTGAGCACTGCAGACCACTTTGCTCCACGTTAAGGTCGAAAGATTCGAAGAGGGAAATACAATTTTAAGTAAACTTGTCTTGTTTTATATAAAGACTAATGACGCCAACATTTATGGTAGTCTTGACACTACGCAATAATATTTAAATATAATCGTGGCATTCAAAAATGGCACTACATTTATTGATAACAGCTGGTTGACCATGCTGCCATGCTGTAAGTCTTAAGACACAGCCCACTTCTTATTTTTCAATTATCAGATATCATACTGTATATAGTAGTGTTTATTCTTCCATAAAACTATCTTTGGCCAAACTTAAATTCACATACATCGGCATGCAAAGTGAGCATATTAACCAGACAACAGACAATAGTTAGCCAACTCACAGAATCAACGTTAGTTACCTACAATACATTTCCCAGCAGCGGATGTCATTACAATGTGTTAAATGAGCTTTAGAAGTGTTGGTAGGCACATTTTGCTTTTCCTCACAGAGATGTGTGCTAACAGTTTCCCCCTGTTTCCAGTCTTTATGCTAAGCTAAGCTATCTGGCTCTGGGCTCCAGATAGGCCTACACATTCACCGCACAGCTATTAGAGTATCATTGATCTCGTAGAAAGTGAAGCCTATTTCCCAAACTATGGAACTATTCCTGGAAATAACTTCCAAATATTTTCCCTCAATGAAGGATTTGTAAGTCAGACATGATGAAATAGCATTGCATTTCCTCACTCTACTTTCTCCTTTCGACTCTGGTCTTTTGGAAACAAGGAAGGAATGTACGCCACATACAAAGAGATTACTCCTATAACCAGTCATACTCAGATTTTGTTTTAACAATTAGCCTAAGGACATTTGCGCCATGGGACAGAAAGCCTATATGGAAGTATGGGGAAAAAAGTGAATATCAAAATAACTCTGCTGCCTCAAGAAGCTGGTTCAACAGTCTATCGTCTATCCTCGCTCCATTTCTGTCAAAAATAAATATAGAGTGCTGTGATATGACAACATTTTCTTCTCATTTGGGTAAATAAATTAAGTCAGTAAACATGTTTCTCCTTCCTGTTCAGTGGCTTTGAAGATTTGCCACTTTTCCTCTGTAAGACATTAACAGTGCAGATTTAACTATGCATACCAGGCTTTTATATAATAGATGCTCCACAAATTTAAACCAAACCGAGCCCCTTTCTCCTCATTTGGGTAGCTAGTGGAAAATCATTAACTAGAAAAATGTTTAAAAAAAGACCCACAATTTTGTGCAACACCGGTCATGATGATAACAACAAGACAAAGAAAAAGCCCATAAGGGAAAAGGCAGAATGGTGAATAACAATACAGTGATAACATCAGTGATTCTTTGCAGTTACAATAAAAGGATGTAGGAATACTCGACATTATGCAAAGCTAATTTCACAAAGATAAATCTGTTGGTTGACAATTTTGAAATTGCATGTGTAATTGATGGGTATTGGAGGTTGTGATCATGTGGTTTTTTGGGGTTTTTCATACACTGTATTGTAATATCATGTGTGCTTTCTGCTGCTGCTGTAGCTCCAAAACTCGAATTCTCTTGCAGCTTCAAAGCAGATAGAGAGCAAACCTTTTCACCCTTATGTGCCAACTTTTTGATAAGCACAAAGAGACAACTTAACCACTTGTCAGTCAGCTATCGTAGCGGCATGGCCAGAAGACAGGCAGGCCAACAAAACAAACAACCAACACTCCTCCATCTAACCTATCTCGGAATAAATGAACAAAAGCAGCAAGGGAGGCTATAACCAGATTACTAAACCTGCTCCGCTCATGCCAGCCAATACGGCATCGAGACCCCCAAATGATATTGCGCATGTGGAGGATGGGCCCAGCGAAGTGTAAATAAGCATTTCCACGCTCCAGCATTGGGTGTATAACATGGTGTCAGGTAGCTACAATGAATGTAGAGAGGCAGAGGGAGCAATCAGCCAACCTTCGCCTCGCTGAGATGGAGGGCCACCGCCGCACACACAAACAACCAATCACCATAGGACAGTGATTGATGTCTCATCCCGCTTTGAAATCTATCATCCCGACCAAGTGGCTGTCGAGGCCTCGCCTGACGGATTGTTAAACGCAGCTTAATATGCATCACCCTGGCAAATAGTTCATTAATTCTTTATTATGTGGGCTTGGGTTGTGTAAGCCATTGTCCAAACCAGTGTATAATATACTCAGTGCTTTGGTGTCCAGTGTGAGACATGTTTAAGTAATGCTGTATTCCATTTTGTTCAATCCTCATGAAAATTCATTACTGGATGCTGGAGTATCCTGCACCTTGATTCTAAAAATCACAAGGTGTGCCGACGTCCTCGCAAAGAAGATAAACTTGTATTATATCTATTAGTGCTAAATGGCCTTCATTGAGTAGACAAAATGATTTTGACTGCGGGCGAATCTAGCAGAGTGGAGGAGCAAGAAACAAAAGGAAGGAGATAGACGATATGTGGTGACATGCACCAGGATTTCTGGCCTCAACACTTCCAATGCGAGTGTGGTGAGGCAACAGTTTGGCTTATTCTTAGATCTGTGAAATCACGTTGTATCCTGCCAGTCTCATTTATGCTACCTCACCTCGCACTTTAAAGTTTTACTGAAAGACTGCGAATAATACAAAACAGCCTTCTTGCCAGGGTTTTTAAAAGTCCTCAGTGAGACGTTTCGCAAAAGACCTATTTTGTTGCAAATATGTATGGGTGAGCTTTCACCGAGTCGGTTAAATGTACAGTTTTTGAAGCTCTTATGACCATGCCCTTGCAGACCACATCCTGCACAAACTGTGACTTCTGCAAGGTAAAACCTTGCCAATGATGAATGCCAATGCGACGCGAGTCGCATTCGTTACAAACGTGAGTAAAGCCACCCAAGCGGCATCACTTAATTCTCCCACCCACATGGAGCTTTCTGTTTATCATCCACCATCTTGACAAGTTGTTCCTCATCCCCGCACTTACATGTCCTCCTCGACCGCTTGTCCCCTCCCTCTGTTGGCTGGGGAAGTCACTGAAAAGGGGGAGGAGAGGTTATTTTTCATCCCTGATCCCTCTGTGATAAGTGTGTTTGCTCTATTGTGTCCGGGCCTGCTCTTAATCAAGAGATGGTGGCACGTAGAGAGAATTCGGAGGGGCTGCTGATAAGGAAAGCATCTGTTTAACGCTTTTTCCTTACATGCAGGGTTACAAACGAATGGCAATTTGGCCGTAGGAAACGCAGATAAAAAGGGTATAGCACATTAATGCAGATGAATTCCGCGTTAGCTTGAGCATTGCAGACAATACCACAGCTATTCAGTGAAATTATCTCTTTGCTTGGATTACCATTGGTGATGAAACTGATAGTATCTTAATTGCCTTTATGATGCTGTAGTACACGAACTGTGTTGTCAGGCATGGCACAGTGTTTCTGGTGCTGTACTAGAGATATCTAGCCATGTCATGGGCACATCAAGTTGTGAAGATCTATGTGGTTTATATGCAAGGAAAATGGAGCAGATCGCAGAGGATGACAATCATCCCTTTTTAAGCACAGCATCTGTGACAGGTGGGGAGCAGACTCCAATTTAGCATTTTAAAGCCTTTCCACTGTCCACGTCGACTTTATACCTGTAATCGCCTCACAAATATATTTTTAGCCCCTTGGATTCTGCCTGTCCCGACTGGCTGCTTCCCCAGGGAAATAACCATCCCTGGTGCCGACATCCACGGTGTGTTCTCTGTAGATCACACAGGCCTGGTCCTGAATTGCCAAGGCCCTTGCGGGTCCACGCTGCCAAGCTTATGATCTGTCTTTGTTAATTCCTGCTGCTCGACTATCAATAACTCGTGAAGGGGTTTTACTTATTCTGTTAGGACACGCCACATTGAAAAGCATCACATACTGGACAGAGTTACAGATCAGAAAGGGAGTTAAAATTAACTCGGTAAGTAAAATCACGAGTGGCTTGAAGATTCACGCTTTGCTTCTGCCGGAGATCAAATTTAGGTTTCTTCCCTCAGTTTTGAAGCTTTCCTTCTCCTTCCTACCCACTCTCATCCTTTAAAAACCCCAATTAAGAGAAAAGCATTTTTGTGTGGGCTTCTACTCACTTCAAACAAAGACCTAATCATAGAGCATCACTGGCATTGTGGAAAAAAATAAATAAAAAAAGCAGCACTTGGCAGAAGGGTAAAGCATTGGCCTGGATTCTGACGAAAAGTTTGTTCCACTTTCTCTCCACTTTTCAATGGTCTCACAGTGCTTTGCGTTTGTTGCTCCAAAATCAGAGATCAGCACATTTGTTTAATGTGGAAATTAACTTTCATCCTGTCATGCTAAACTTACCATAGCACAAAGCCAGCTTTATTTACTTTATTTTATTTTTTATTTTGGGGTGGGGGCAAATGATGGTGTTTCTCATTTTTAGGAACCTTTTCAGCTATTCTTCAGAAGTCATTGGAAGCTATCTCAAGACGTGGAAATGAGGGAAATATGTCGGCTCTTTCATTCTTTCATTCAGAAATCAGAGGCGACCAACACTCATTCATCCCATTTGGTGTAGGCATCCTATTAGCAGCGACTCTGGGGTAATACTGAAGTTCCACTGAAAAAATACTGAATATTTCATCTATTCATGTGTGCAGGGATGTTTATGATCAATGTATAAATCATTTATCATTCATCTGGACTATTTTTGTTTGCATAATAATGTGTAATTTGTATTGATTCTGGTTGTGTGCAACTTCCTTTAGGAGGTCAGCAGTCACTCAGACGATCTCGCGATGAAACAAGAAAAGCGAGGACACTAAGCTTTCCTTAAAAACACTTATACACATCGTTTATATGAAGGGCGTTTATGACGTCAGCGCCTGAGTGAAGAGAAGCCAGTGTTTGCACTATAATCATTTCATAGAGCTAAACAGCTTTATTCCCCCCTCAGCCGTTCTGATCTCTCACCAGACTCACAATCTTCTCCCATGGGTTTAATTATTTGTAAGTGTTGAGAACGGCAGACAGGGGGCAGTCTTAATGCATTCTGACCAGTGTCAATGCAATTCATACTGCCAGTTGGACAGAGATAAAGGTGCAATGCTTCATGGTAGGTGAATCAAAGTCTTCCTTTTCTTTCCTAGGCCAAGTAATAAAAAGGGACATTTGACTTGATTTGATTTATGTGGCTTCTTAAATGTGATTTAAAAACACAGTCTCTAAAGAACAAGACAAGGCAGGAAAGAAGTGTGGTTACCCACTTCATCAATATTCACGGGCACAAATTGTCAGCGTGGCCTTAATAAATTTGATAACACGCTTTTTTTATTTTTTTTTACTGTCCCGCGTGAGTACTGTGTAAGATTACAATGAAAGATGAAACGGTGTTTGTATAACAACACCTTTATTATTCATGCGTTTCATTTTGAAGTGGCCTCCTCATTAATCTAGGGTAATTACGGCTGTAACACTTTGGAGACTGGATAGCGGAAACATGCTTGGAGAGAGAAACCCTCGCCCAAAGACACTCAAAGCAACTACAGAGGCAGTGTAATTCAAGGCAAGCTGTCCTAGATAACAGAGAGGCTTGCTCGTGCTCACGCGTGGATCTCACATCCACCGTTGGCTTTGCACACAGTTAGTTAGCACCTTTTCACTGCATCCCAAATGCCTTTCAGGTAGACATTGTGTCATTTCGCACTCACAAAAAGTGACAAAAATGCAATTTTGATGGTTTAAAAAAAACAAACTTTTTGGACTCATCCTTCTGTATCTGCCGGCTCAACCACAGACATGACTAAAACATCACAACACGCATAAGGAGGAATTACATACTTCATTACACTTTATGCACATCAGGAGGGATAATTACAACGAGCTACTTAGAAATGGTCTCCCATCAAGTTTATATTACAATAAATACAGCATATAAGACATTAAACCAGCTGTCTTATTTAGTATTATCATCTACAGCACTGACTCCCAACCAGGGATACCCCAGCTTGTACATGGAAAGCTTGCAGAGTAGCTCAACTAATATGTTAAAGAAAAATTTTAATTATGTTTCGATTAGAAAAATCCCCCGACATACCGAGTCAGCTCTAACACTACCTATTGCGATGGAGAGCGCATGGATATGTGTTAGCAAGCGTGCAGCGAGGCTGAAACAGTTAGCTAAAAATATTTTTTATACGGTAGAAATAGCTAGCTTAGTAGTATTCATTCATGAATATGCTGCCGTGTACAACACCGTCCTTACACGTTTCAATTCCGTGACTTCTTTAGGCTAAACGCACACTGACGACTACATTGTTAATATCAGCATTCCTATAATTAGACCAGTGGTAATTGTTCCAGCCAGAGTTCACCTCAGAGACAATATGTACTTCACTAACTTCAGTAAAAACATTAAATTCCCTGTGAGACCTGCTGGTAGACTGCTACTAGCTTTTTTTGAAAGTAAGGAAGAATATTTAATCAGGTTGTTTGTGATCCAGCTTGCACATTAACTATTGATATCCAGAGCCTTGTGCGATTACATGGCACGGTACGACTAATTACATTATATTATAATACTAATTAGATTCCTAAGGGTCGCATAAAATTGTTGGCTGTCATTTCCATACCAAACTAACATCCAGGGGGCAGGGTGTGCATAATTAGCCTTCAAAATGAGATGCGCGCGTATTGGATTACACTGTACTTATCCTGTCTGTTTCTCTGTGAATCTTCCCCCCCCCCGCATTGATTGCAATAATGCAAGCTGACGCCTGTGTGCGCTTCTTAAATAAGCAAATCACCCATACAGAAAGTTGTTGTGCTTGCATTTGCTTGTGTTAATCTATAGAGCATAAACAGGGTATGATTTGCTTTCATTTTCAGAGTGGAGGGCCTTATTATTCTGGTTCTGCTGTATGACACTTCTGGGTTGTGTCCCAGTAGAAAACCTCGCCGAAACTGGGTCGAATGTTAAATCGGCTGTTGAATCAAGAGCAGAGCAGGAAAGCCTCAAAAGGAGGCTTGATGTTCTTATAAAAAAAAAAAAAAAAAAAAAAAAAAAGTAATGAAACAAAAATCAGTTACTTCAAATTGAACTATAGTTTCATCATATGGAATGATTTGACATACAAAACC
>JAVQJF010062657.1:0-33917 GCA_036023855.1 Gadopsis marmoratus | reverse complement strand
GTTTGAACGTCAATAAAAGGAGCAAGGCTGCTCATATCCTGGCTCTCAAAAGAGTTTGGCTTGCTGTTTATTCTATGTCAACACTGAAGCAGTAAAACACATAGAGAGAACAGTATAGTAGACAATTGGAAATGTTGTATTATAAACAACAGTCATCCACAGAAAGGGCTCATAACAACAAATCCCACCGAACATAATTGTTAATATCCCAAAAGAACAGGACAATGAGAACTCTTCAGTCATGACAGACAGCATTAGGGTGCCCAGATAATGAATCCACAGTAGAAGCACCAAGTGAAATTGGTAGAACCACTGAGACAAAGTGATTTATATGCTGTAGAAATATTAATTGGAAGGCTTTGTTGTCTTGTTGAGGCACTGGGCAAGTGATATCTGTTCTAAGTAGAAAAAGAAAAAATAAGAAGTTTGTTTAACCATACACACAATCCACAATCAGTACCATTTGTGGGGAAACAACAAAACATTTTTGCTTGTTTAAACCGTATTTGAGTTACTGTGATCAAGTGTGTTTTCAAGGACACCACTGGGTCGATGTGAAAAACCCCATCAGATGCGTTGTTTTTATGATGACGATTTGCTGTTTGCGGCACTTGTTGTGGTGAAGAAATTAAAACTTTGTTCAGAAAGCAGAGATTTCGGCTTAAAGCGCTGGCAAAAAAACAAACAGGCAGAGAGAGAGACAGAGAGCTGCAGAGAAAGGCGATAGTTGTGATTAATTGTGCGTAAATTTCCTTCCGTCAATTTCGGGAGCGCCTCTGACAGATGAATAATGTGTGATGTTCACAGCTTAATTATATATAGAGCATTATGATCTGGCTGCCAGCGTGATCCAGAGGAAATGGAATATGTTCTTAACCACAGCTGCCCTGCTCTCATTCAATCTGTTATCTGTCATAGACATTTCTATATATAGCAAATATTAAAATATTACCTGGTTTTCTGAAGATTTCCTCATGTGGTATACATTACATTATTGATGCCATGGTTATTGATTAGAGGTACTTTAAAGGTAAAATACAATATACAGTGAATTTAATAAAATATTAAATTTGGACCCCCCCCCACACACACACACACACATCCCCTTGGACTTAACATTTTTATAAAAGTGCTTTTTATAACTTCAGATCTTCCCTAATGACGCCATAGTTTCAGTGCAAACAGGACATGCTAATAGCAATAGCTAATAGCACCAATGCCATGGTGCAATTGTGCCAAAACACATATAGGCTTTAAAAAGGACTCAAGGTGTAATCCACACCTAGCTCAATGACTCCATGGCAATATACGTCCCCTATTGCAATCCCAAAAGTATTATGGGAGCTGTAAGATAGGATGCATAAAGAACATTAATAGTTGTTTTAACAATCAATTTCTTAACAAATATAAAAATGGTTCTTATATTCCTGGAACACTGACAAATTGAAATGTTATAACTTCTATGTAAAATCTATATTAAAAGTGTCCATGAACAGCAGTGTAGCCTTTTGACATTAAACACCTGCTGCTGAACAATATCAAATCTCAAATGGCACAGCTAATGTAGTCAGACAAACCATATGTTAATGAGCCAATAACCGCTTTCTGCTGGTTAATAACAGAGGGCAAGTCTTGTTTCTGCCTGGGCATCATGCTATGTTGAGTGATCCAGAAAGAAAAGTACATATTTTTCCTTGTGAGGGAATGTCAGGCCTGCTTACTGTCATTTAGAATGACCTTGTCACTCGTACTTGGCAGATCTTTGAATTATATCCCACAGCGCCCCCCTAATGCTATCATTACCATTATTAATGGGACATGACACAAGTCATTGCCACACATAACACTCTCCCACAACCGAGGAGTAATGGCTTTGCTCCGATGTAATGCTGCCGGTTTCTTAGTTAGTGTGTCAGAAAGTCAAATATTGAGAGTGCAATACTTGTGGTGCAGAGTTAATGCAAGTGTGGTGCAGGCGTCGACTCACACAAGCAATGAAATCCAATTTCATCTGTGGGTGTGCGGCTGTGAATTAAATGCCCCCCATCTGTAATTTGTTTCAAACACATCGGCTTTACCAATATTATCTGGACGCTGATTGAAAAGGTGCCGCTGTCCGTGGTGCGGAAATTCATCTGCGACTGTACGGTCAGCACCACTGTAGTCAATATCTCTGCTAGGCGGGTTTTGTCTGACTGTAAATCATTCCTGATTACATTTAAATTATGCAGTAGCTTCGATATTAAATTGCTCCTTATACATGAAGTGGAATTTATCATGAAAACAATACCTTAAGCTGTATTTTGAATACTTGTCCCATGTGTTTTTCACTCACCTTCAATGAGATTATAACGCTTTTCTTAGTGTCCTACATATTATGTAAATAATAAGTTTTGTATGGTTACAATTCATAAAGTATTCTATTTTTATATCTGCCTTGTATAGGCGAGTGCATTTTAACTGCGTGTTATATCTGCATGAGAGCATAAAGTTGTGATAAAGTCTAGTATTTACAAAGAAAAACCTTTTAATAATTTAGTGTTTTCATTGTTCACTTAGCGTTACCTAGCAACTACATAGTATCTTGGCCTTTCATAAAGCACATTTTACACTAAATTGATTCCAGGTATACTGTTGCGTAACGCTATCTTAAATAAATGAATAGAAATCTTAAATAAACGTACAATGATATGCCTGTATTTTGTTATTCAAAAAGTAACCTACAGGCACCTTTCTGACTACTAGAAGCGATTAGGTCCTCGTTTTAGTGAGTAGTGAAAAAGACTGCTAACAGGGATGTAAAGAATGCACAATTTCAAATATTTGTATAAGTAGGTTTGAAGTTTTTTACAATTCAATATATTTATGTAGCTCCAAATCATAGCTGAAGTTATCTCAGGCCACTTTTCATATGAGCAGGTCTAGACTGTACTAATATTATAAATACACTCAACACATTTGTTAAATCTGAGGGGAGCACACAATGGAGAGTAACAATGTATGCAAACATATCTTTGTTTGACTTTGTTGAACTCTACAGGGCAGCTTTAACTGTTCACCTTGCTGCAGTGATGTAAAAGTGCACTCCAGGGTCGGTCAGAACACTGATAGATGTGGCTGCAGATGCAGCACAGCACGTTTCTGACCACCACAACCTCACCTATCGGTGATGCTGAGTGTAGTCTGGTGAGCAACCACAGAGGGCAGGGAAAATCAGCTTCTCACCCTGGTATTAAGTCACTCTATAATATCCTGGGAGACTTTGTCTGTGTGTGTCGTGGCAGCTGGTGGCTTGAGATGAAGGCGTGAGCACAGTTCTGTTAGAGAGAAACTTTCAAACCCTGCCATCGTTACTGCAGATGCTGCACAACCATGTTTTTGGGAAGTTTTTTCTTCAAAGCAAGAACCACAATTGCCCATTTCATTATCCAAAATGTGCAAGTTATTATGTCCATGTGGGTGTGTGTGTGTGTATCCAGAAAACATTTTGAGAAATTGCCATCTGATATTTTGACCCTGTGTTTTAATCCTGCTGGATGGGAAAATGTTACAGATTTTAAGGACAACAAGGTTGAATTCCAGGATGTGAAGATGTTAACATTGCACCCCAGGCAGTCAGTATGTAGTTGTGTGGTCTGTGTGGGCATAATTATCCCTGAGGTGGGTGAAGGATGAAGGTTAAGGATATTTTGTTGCATGTGAGGACCACTGTGCTAGTTGCCTCATTATAGGCCACCTCTTAATGGCTCTAACGGCTGCTATCTATTCTATGGAATGCTAAAGGTCAGATCAGCATCTTAATGTGCTATCCTCCTGCCTTCTGACCCAGATTCAAACCGTGGTCACTTGGATCCGACCCACACAGCATGTTCAGTGGACTGCAGAATGTGTAAATCAATCTCCATTTAATCACAGTTCATTTAATTAAACCTTGACATTTTGTTTGAGCACCCGTTGCAAGAATCACCTACAGCAGATGAGTCTATAGCTGCTGCGGGCTTTATCATAACTTCATCAGCAGCTTTGGTTGAGCAGCTTTTAAAGTAGATGTTTGGTGGGCAAGAAACAGACAGTGTTGAGAGCTGACACTACATTGCCAAACGTATATGGACAACCAAACATTACGATCATATATGACTGTTGAACATTTTGTTCCTTTAAGACATAATCATTTGCTAGAGCAGCGTGCATTCCTCTGAGGCAGCTTTCCACCAGATGTTGGTACCTGGGTGCAGGGATTTCTCACAGACAGGATCTTACAACTCTGAAAAGCAGCAAATATTTTATCTTTTGTCCTGAGTATAGTAAACAAGTGATCTACCATCGTCTAGACGCTGGTGGTGAAGTTAAACCAGCAGGTGGTTGATGAAAACTCTTGATTGAATTGGAGGTCATGGTGGTGATGGGTATAGTAGTCTATACTACAGTAGGTCTGAAAAACATAGAGACAGGCAATTATGTTAGATAGATAGAGATAGATAGATCAACAATACAATAAGAATACCTATAAATTAAAATCACAATTTCAGATATGCAGAAAATCTAGAAAAAATAAAGAGCAAAATTGCAGATCTACAGAACAAGTCTCTGAAAACAATAATAATAAGAGGAAATAAAAATAAAAGTTAGAAGAAAAGGGCACTAAGAACAGGCTCCAACTGTTTGCTCCTCACTGACTCGTCTCCAGGTTTTGACCAATGACAGATCCAGCCTTGTGAATGAGTTTATTGATCCTGCTGGCATCTCTGGCGCTGATGCTGCTCCCCCAGCAGACCACAGCACAGTAGATGGTGCTTTCAACCACGGACTGGTAGGCGATCTCCAACATCTTGTTGCATACATTGAAAGATCTGAGCTTCCTCGGAAAATAGAGTCTGCTCATCCCCTACTTGTAGACAGCATCGGTGTTGGTCCTCCAGTACCGTTATAGTTGTATGATATTTAAAAGAACAACATGCAAGCAGAAAGATCATTGGTCAGATATGGTGATGTAAGAGTTTGTCGATATAAAGGACTTTGCAGCGTAAGAACATGGAATTGATGGAAAAGAAGCAGGGAGAAGTAGCAGAAATTCACCCACAGAGGAGTAAAGGCAAAGCATCAGAACAGATTTTCCTTATTGTGCTTTAGCCAAAGAACACTTGCTATAAATAAAGTCCTGTTTTGAGCAACAGTGTCTGCGTGAAAGAAGTAATGCAATGAACATAGACACAGGAAATTTAGGATAGCACAATGGCAAGAGACAAATTTCGCTTCTGTCCATGGAATCTGGAAGCGCGTACATCTTTGTCTTGTTACACCACAGCTGATTAAAACAGCACCAGGCAAGATTTTTATATAGAAACTCAGCAATCGGACTCACAACACTGCAGCAAAAGAAACAATTGTCTGTGAAGATTTTCTGCTTTCCATTTGTCTCTTCCTGTGGGCAAAGACATATCCATAACTGACCACAAAATGAAGTCGACGTGATTTCAAATGAAAATGTTGAAAACTGAAGCTCTGGATAGGAAATGTATTCAAGAGCCATGCTATATGTCTCCGGGCTTTGGCAGAACATCAGCCTCTGACACAATGTCAGGTCATTGTGCGAGTCATTATGGGCTATTGTTGCTGTCACTGTAGACTTTGTCTGATAAGTACATGAGGACTGAACAGTTCCTGGGATAGGAATCTGAATTAGGTGTCAAATGCTCCTGATTTATCTTAAATAAATGGAATGAAAAGCTACTGCAGGCTTTCAGTGCAGGTGAAACACATGTATGCGTAACACCGGTGGGCGTACTAGCAGCAGTAAGCTTAAGGGTTTTGACTTGACCACTGTTTGCTTCCTTTTGTCGTTAATGCATATGCTGAATTTTGTAGACGCCCCCCCTGGCTTCCAGATGTATTTCTTGGAGTTTCTGTATGAATAATTGGTTGAGTGTTCAACTTCTGGGGTGTTTACATAAAAGAGCTTTTGTATTATTTATAATCTAAGGCTAAACCACATGTGCATGCATACGAACGTGCACATTTCCTTGCACAGTTTAGCAGTGCAATTCCTCTCTGTCGGCTCGTCGCTCAGGCTGGGGGTTTCAGCCTCACTGAAATAAAGAATGGAGCTTCCTTCCCCTACCTAAAATCCTAGCTGCCACTCCAGCACAGTAATTACCTCGTCCTTCTTTACTGCTAATGAGAAGGTAAAATATGAGCGTCTCGCAAGCATACTCATTTGCGACCCTAGCTCGCATGAGACTAGGGAAGGAGGGAGAGAGACTATTTTCTGCCCACCGAACGATGCCATCCATCCTCCACCCACCTGCACAAGTCATCCCACGTAACCCTGGGCCCGTGTTTGGAAAACGCAACGCTAATAATAATCGGATAATGACTTTGGCGGGGGCGTGCTGGAGTGTAAACCTCCCCAAATCAAATAAAGAAGAGACAGAGCAGCTAACGCTCCCCACGAAATAGCAGCATGTGGGACCAGCTTCCAAGCAGGGAGGAAATACTGCAAAGTGGATGTGCTCTTATGAGGGCTTTTTAAAAAAACATAAAATAATGTTATATGACTTGCTCCTTGGCCTTGGAAGCACCTCCAGGGTACTACTGTAGGCAGTAAGCCAGTTAGCCGGACATGCTAATATTTGCAGCTTTCAACAGAGCAGATAAACACAGTGTTTAATCCATTCCGTACACTTTTGCTCTTGTGTTAAATACAGAGTATCTCGCTTGCTAAAGCCCCAGGTACGCTGCTTCAACATGCACAGAATTTCAAAGCTTGACGCACCTAGTTAGGGTGTTAAGCGACGACCACTGTTGGGGGCGGGTTAGTAAAGGTAATAAAGGTTTGGCCTCATTTTCATAACCCTCCAAATCCTTTTCCTGTGGCTCTTTTCCGATCTTTTATGCACATGAAAGCACACATAGTTTCAAAAGGAGAAATAATCATTACTTTTTAGAGAGCCAGCCCTGTACAGTACCACCCTGCATGATTTAAGACTCACAATAGATTACCTCAGTGTGTGAACGTGACTTAAATTTGGTCTCCCAAAGGCACCTTTCACCTCCTATCAGCATCAAAACATGAGTATTCAAATACCGTCAAAATGAAAATGCTTTACGAGCCCGTAAGTCTCTTCATTCACCAGCCAATACATATTTCCATGTCATCGCTGCACTCTTCTATTCCATTATCATTTTTTATCTGATAGGAAACAAATCAAGGCTTTTCCAGTGTCAGGAACAAAAGCCATTTTCATGTTGAAGGTTATAGAAAAGCATAGTAATGTAAGGGAAAAGATTATATTGGTGCCCTTCGGATAGACTCCAATGTCACACATGAGGAGACAAAGAATTTCATCACGACAGCACTGGTTTCTGAGGGCTATCAGAAACATTTTATGCTTCATGCGGAGCTTCATATTTGCCATAAAATCTTAAAGATTGACTCCAAACCCTTACCACGGGGGTGAAAAAAATCCTATAAGATTGAAAAACAGCAAGAGACATTGAAAACGTATTAGCAATAATAACAGAGATTGCTGAATGCACTGCATTCAGTACGACTAAAATGATACTGCGGGGCATGAAGAAATGTAATTCATTTCAGAGGATCATGTAAATGCTAATGTTTACTGGTTATACAGACACATCCATTAGAAAACCATTAGCAGGGCGATTACAATGATTAACTCAAAATTGACTTACCGCATCAATTCACTGATACCACTGCCCATGTTGCAAAAGACTTGTTTCAGTGGCTGTTCAATAAACTCAATCTATGTAGTAGAGTTATCTGCGAGGGACTAACTGGATTTAGAAACCACAGAATGGTGGATGCAACATGTCAATATGATGTTATTACTGTAAACCTATTGGCCTGACCTCTAGTTTCAACAAAAAAGGAATTCAGCTCGGCCAATACAATCACAGACAGATTTTATTGGAGAGTTTGTCTGCAGCTCTTACACTTGAACACGTTTTTCAGATGGACTCCTGGTTCCTTTCCCAGAGGTCACATGGAGGAAAACTCATCAAAGTGAATGTTAACCTGCAGTACCGACCAAAACAAATGGAAACGTGCACGTTATTACAACGATGTTCCCACATTTTGGCTTTCTCACGTCACCTTCCCAGAGACCAGCATGCTGCAGAACAGAAGTGCTTGTTGGATGTTTGAACAGCATTTGGGAACATGGAACAAAGCCCATCCCACACACCTTTCTTACATCGTAATGGGCAGGGCTACGTCCAACAATTTGCTCTAGCCTTCCGGAACTGACAATCCGTCATTTGCGCCCACTTCTTGCAGCAGCTGTCTGGCTTACAGGTCAGATTGTATATAAGTGCACAGCATTATCGCCAAATTTAAACAACCATCCATCTCGCCCCTTGCTATGATAGCAGGCTTTTCACCCCACCTTCGAGTATGGTGGTTTGTAACAGCTGTAAACACTTTTGCCTTCCTTCGCGCTTAGACCACATGTTGTACGAGCTTGTCCTTTTCAAGCATACCCCTGCCTTAAACCTCTTGATGCCGTTTGAGTAAGAGTAGCTGCCAGTTAAAGCCTTTTTGAGTCCTTTTAGCCTTTTAGCGTTTGCGCTTGTGCACAAATTGAGCAGATCAATTTTCTGTCAAATTCTCTGCATTGAACTGCTCCACTCTCTATTCCCCCCTATGTGAATCAGAGTCTCCTATGAGTCCGGAAACCAAGTGGAGCAGAATTTGGCCCCTCTTAGGCCATTTTGGATACCCATGTTTATGATGCATAATAAAACTGGCTTGCAGCAAAGTGATGAAAAATGTTATTTGCCCTTTGCTTTTGAAAACCTATATGCACTTAGTGCCTTTCGAAGAGTCACCTAACCTACCTAACAATATGGGCTTTCCAATACAGTGTTACAGAAGCACCCTTTAGAGAAAAAATACCTGGTCATCTGTGGTAATGATTTTTTCATCGTCTCGGCTCAGTGAGGGAGAGTGTGAAATGGGCCGATTAAGGTTGGTAGCGCAGTGAATAGAAAAATTGACAAATAACCAGCTGCACTATGTGTTAAACTAAATCTGGATTCTTAGAGAGACTGTAGCTCTTTGCATACAGACGCACCTCAGCTCACGTTAATGTGCAACCATCTAAGTGAAATGTAGACGTGTGTTTACACTCAGCTCCTACTGACACTCATTCTCGTCCCCTTTAATTATTCATCTGCAGGTTTATGCAGATTTCTGCTTCTCTTGAGGCAAATAAAAAGAAGCCATTTTCCCGGGACAACCTCAAAAGATGCTACGTAGTTAAAAAAAAAACTAAATGTTTCTCACTGAACCACCCTAAGCAACCCCACCCCCACAATTCTTGTAATTAAATGGGAGCTTGTACATCATTGTGCGTTAGCATTGTTCAGCTACCAATCAATTAACTGCAAGTACCTCTGACTGTCTCAGTCTTTTATCATGTAGTGTTTCTCTACGAGATTTAAAGTCCTAACTCTGCTGTTAAAGTTCTGAATAAAAGCAATACGGAGAGACTCTTCCGAATGAAATGGATGGATCCAGTAAAAGTAAGCACGGTGGCTGGGTGGTACTGCCAAAAGTGTAAAATTCTGCAGATGTAAATGTTCGCTTTTGTGCTTTTGTATTAATGAAATTGGCTGGCTCAGATTAACCATTACCACTGGACTAATATTGTTATATTAACTTTATTTTTTTTTTTTCCTACATTCTATGTCTTATGATCCTCTTCTTGATTTTATATAAATGCTATTCCATGTGGATTTTACTCCTTTATTGGTTAATATCTTTAAGTTGGACGCCAAAACTAGGATTGTAAAATGTAATTGAAGTGGGAGGAGCAGCTCGTTTCCTCCCCACTTCACATTAACATTTTTCTTTAAGGAACATCTAATGCTGCAATTTCATGTATTTCAGTTTTGTTTCTGTGTGTATTGTGGATGGCTTTAAACACTGTGATACCAGGAAACCTCTGCTGGCATTGCTATGGAGAAGAAGCCAGTGAGATGAGAAGAATCCACATTTAAACTGCAATTTTCTTTGTCATTTTTCATGCCAAAGAAGGGTCAGCCATACTGGATGCTCTTTGAGGCTGCACCCTAGTACAGCTTTATGATAAATCCTAATGTCAGGATATGCTTTACCAGATAATGTTTAGCGAGTAAGCATGCTAACATTTTCCTAATTAGCACTAAACACATACATTATCACAATTGATCCTGAGGCGGACGTGTTTGTGCCAAATTCCCTTGTCAATCCATCCAATATTTGAAAAGATATTTCACTAAAAACTAAGGAACTAAGAACGTGGCAGGGGGATGAAGTCCTTAGAATTCATCTTCTGGAAACTTGTTGTGATGGATGTTTCAGTTTGGACCTAAGTGTGCTCCCCATCCCTAGAGCAACATTGCTAGTGTGGCTAAAAGTTATGTCCACGGACTTGTACTTTTGAGTTTTTATCAAAGTTTTCTTACTTGCTCATCAAATGTGCTGATGATTCAATTTGGAGAGTTTGGAGTTCAAGAGTTTTGCTGATTTTTAACTGAATCAGTAAAATCCAATCCTCTCTTGTGGTTGAATTTGATAAAGCACTTTTTACAGACCTTTTGTTAAGTAGTTGTTTAAAACTCTAATCATTCACGAGTTCTAATAATCATCCCTACAGTTACCATCTGAATTGAAATTGTGCAGTAAAAGAAAAATAGTTTGGGCCAGCGCAAGGCTACCAACAACCGGAGCCTGATCAAACGGCAACGCTAAAGCAAAGCCGATCAGAAAATGACATCTCCCTATTCAGATTGAGTGATTCCTGTCAAGGCGTGCGTGTGGAAGGCGCACGCTCCAAGCGGCTGGTACAGAAGGCTAACCACGCGTAGATAAGGCAAAGCCTGGCTGGTGACACGCCTGGCTTGGGAAGGAAAAGCAAATCATTCAGGACAATCTATTCTCTCCACTGCCAGTCACTTCACTGCTGTCAATTCAACACAGGCTGATCCGGAGCAACACAGTGGCCTGTGAATACCATTTCCATATAATTATTCCTACATAAATGGCAGACCGCTTGCTGTTTCATCAACCTTTTGGACCACATGCTGGCAAATAGATGAATAAATGAGCAAACGTCTCTTGGAAATATATTGATGGGGTGAGGAAAAGCTAATGGAATGGAGTGTCCTGCAAATGGGCAGCAGGAAGTGTTTTGTAGCTGTGGTCGTGTTTATTGTTGGATGGAATGGCCCTCACTTCGAGGAACATTTGCCACCGGTGGAACGTTTTTCTTTTGTGGACACAGAGGTGAGGGTCAATTGACACAAGCAAGGAAACGGGCTGCAGGTATGAGGCGATCCACTGAATAGAAACACGTTGTAAATCCCTTGGGATACTGGGGTAATGCATGTTGTTTTCCCTCTTGTACTGTATGGACGTGAACTTACACAAAGTTCATAAAAATGTATGTGGTGCATTTCCAGCATGGGTTTAAACAGAGTGGTCAAACAGTTTCTGAGCAGACAGTTCCCTTTTCAAAGTCTCGCCCCCTCGTCAAGACCAGTGACTTTTCCTGCAGACTCCCCCCTGCTGTGAAGTTAAAAGCATTTGCATTTCACAGCTACACTGGTGTGACGGCAGCTTTTATCGACCTAAATGCCCTTTTGAATTTCTTAACATATAATTTGAGTACAAAGCGTACTCCCTATCTGTCATTCTTGGCCAACATTTGTAACAGCATGGTCCTAAAGCTCAGTACCTTTAATTGAACTTGTGTTAGCAGGGGATATTTTTGTCTTCAAAACCTCATATGTAGGGGTAGAGGTTTTTTTTTTTCTTCAATGTTGTGACAAAAGGAAACAAGACAAATCAATCACCTGAGGTGACCTGCAGCCCACTCCGCTAAATTTTAAGTTTCCAAGAAGTGGAAACAAACTTATAATTATAGAAGAACGGTGACAAGTGAATCATGGCAGCATTAATCAAATGTACTAGAACCATCTCGATTAATTGTATGAATAGTAATGCATTCATGCTGCACTTAAGTAAATGTCAGACTGATGTTCGTACAAACTCATTTGTACCATCGGAGGGATAAAATAAGAGGAGCAGCTTTTTCTGTGATCAAGCCACATAGATTTGACTAAAAATATGACACAAAAATTCACTTAGATTTCAGATGGCATTGCCTTCAAAGCAGTCAAGTCAAAGGAAGATGTTTGACAACACTGGGGGATTGTCAGCCTTAAACTTTATTTTTTAAAATGTATTGCAGCCTGACAGCTATAAGATTGAACATACCGCGTCTCATATTTACATGTGCTAAATTGTTATCATCAGATAACATAACAAACTAGCAAATGCAAATTTTGTATAAATTGCTGCTTAATCACCCGTTCACACAAACACACACACACACACACACACACACACCAGTGGCCATGCTGGTCTGACCATTGGGAGTAATTTGGGGTTCAGTGCCACCTTCGCTGGATACTTTGACTTGTGGACAGGAGGAGATTTGGCAATGTGCCACTATTAAAGGAACCATTCTGCACAATGACTGCTTTTACTTTTGACACTGGTGTTATGAAGTACTTTTACTTTACGGCTTTAAATTGCAGTGGAAGTATATTTACATTGCGGTATTACTTTTACTGGAGCGAAGAATCTCAGTACTACTACCAACGCAGACCAAAGAAGCCTTGAATAGCAGTCTGTCTTGGATCCATTTTGCACTTGCCAGAAGCTGTTCATAAGCGCTACGGAAACAGCAACGTGCAAGGAACGTCTCTGTCAGCCGCAGACCATGAAGAGTTCATCTGTGGCCGCTTTTTCTCAGCTGACAAGCTCGTTGATCGTTGCACGTTGGTGTTTTTCAAGCACCACAACTTGTCACTGAGGAGACGGGATGCGTGTGAACATTTCAAGCCCACTTAAGGAGTACACCATCATTTGCTAACACACACGATCTGATGTAAATGAACCTGAGCCAGTGAACCAGGTAAGTAATCCACTGGACTGCAGGTCTCCATTAAGGTTAAATCCATTTTGTGACAATACAACATCGCATTGCAACATCGCAATGTGCTTAGTCAGTGTTCCACATGGACGATAGATTGTGTTTGGATTGCATATCGGAGTGATCTCCCTCTCCTCCTCCATCACCCTCTCCACTTTCCATGTAAACCCATACACACGCGCACACAATTATGTACTCAGCTCACCAACATCATTCACAAATACTCTTTTGCTGGCAGTCATTAGAGTCCCATGAGCTCTTTCGCTTGTACCCCCTCAGTCATGTAGATTTCCATTGCCAATAATCGTTATAATTGATGTTTCCCTTCTAAGCCTCTAATGATGTTTTCAGTATTTATGGTTACAGACAGCCAGGCAAGCTGATTCATAATAGTTTCTTCCTGCCATTTTATTGGCATGGCGTTTCTCACATTCACATCAGTAAATTAATTTTGTCCTGGCGATGCCATATATCACGGCAAACCACTGCACGCTGTCTCTCCGTGACCAGGTTTTCTTAAGATGTTGTCGTAAAGAATGGTTTATCGATCCTCCCCGCTGACGCTTTAATAAGTGCTTTGCATAACAAGTGTTTTACTGCGGGATAAATCACATGGGCCGGCGGCGGCTGACAAGTACACACACATATGTAGACTCAAAGCAGTGGGAGTACACAGAAGAGTGACCGAGTGGAATAAAGGGGGCATAAAGGTTTTTGCTTCTTCAAAACTAATTGAATGTACATGGGAAAAAAGTCATTATGAGAGGTAACAAAATAGTTTTTCTTTTAATTTAAGCTCTTCCACAGCGAGTCACATATTCAGCCAAAGAGAAACATTTCAGGGTGATACTCAGGAACACTCATCAGCTTTCGCCCACTTAAATAATGTCTTGCCTGGTGCTAGCAAGCCAGCCAACACCAGCTGATCCGTTAGGACGAGGAGGAATTCAATCAGGGAGATCCATGGGCCAGTGCGGAGGCCCCTGAGTGAGATCGATGGCTTGAGAAGCAGGTCGCGAAGGGGGCAGCTCCCCTGGTACGCTGTTTTATCCCCATCCTGTTGCCACTCTTGTTTAGGGAGTGTGAACCTGGGTGGAGGGGAAAGGACGGGGAGGCCAAAAGCACCGCTGCATCCAGGGCCCAGAGGCAGCCCAGTCCTACCACAACAATATCATTTTATGTCAGCCAAGAGTGAAAGTTTCTCCAACTTGGGGAGGGCTGATTGATGGCTGCTGTAAATCAATGCTGAGAGTGCTGCATGGGGTTTTACAGCTGGGGAATATGCTGCAGCGGACAGCACAACTCTCCCTATGCCCCTATGCTTTTACCTCCCTTTTCCTACTCAGGGTTTTCCATGCTTTTCAAAATATACGTGCGATGGAGAGAAAGCTAACCATGCGTGTAACATGCAGAACATCCCTTTAGAAATATCTACCAAAATTTTGAGGACATGATAAACTGTAGAGAGGAACGTGCAAGTACAATATCAACTAATGCAGGTCCGGTGTTATTAGCTAATGTTGTGGCTTTGTCTTGTTTAAAGACCCTGACTAGTTTAAAGACCTTTACCATTTAGTTTCTATTGTGCTCATATGTTGCATAATGCTATATAAATACAAAAAATACAAATCCATCATTATTGTAGCGTAGGAGTACTGGTTGCACTGGGCTTAACGGCCACTACGAAGTGACTGGGAAGCTACGCATTGCACATAACCACCATCTTTCCCATACCTTAACCATTCCGTAGGTTCCATGCACAGATATTGTTCTTGTTTTTGCCCCTGGAGTACAATAAATGCTGTTTTACTTGTGATAACTTGTAGGAAGTAATGGCTTACAAATAAACAGATTACATGTCGGAGTTGCAGGTGCAGGTTTTTCTTTATGGAAATATAAATCTTAACACTACAAACTATTCATTTTGAAGATCTCTCTTACATATCTCCTACCTAAAGAATAACTATATTGTATATAAAGTTATGGAGGTGAAATAGTATGGGACAAAATATGTGATGCTTTAATTTAGCTAGCATTGCCAATAAATGCTAAATGGAGATTGGACACCTCCTCAGAAATAAAATGATTGTGAAAAGCTTTTGAAAGTCCAAAAAAAGCAGAACTAGATTGAGTGATCAATACCAAAGCCTTGTAAAGATGCTCAGTCTTTCCTTGAAGCGATCACTAACCACTGGAGACACGCAAAAAATCAAAGATTTTGATTAGTCTGTTGATACAACAATCACTGAAGTTGAGACTTAAAAAAAGAAGGGCTTATAAAATCTAACATGCTCAAAGACAAAGAGAAACAATAACTGACAAGATGTAAGAAAAGGAGAAATTCAATAAAATTCTAAGAAATCTGAAAGTGTGAGTGTGTGCATGTGTGTTTTCAGCCAAGGCAAACGTCATGTCAGTCGTGTTTGTGTCTTCACAGAGCGAAAGGAAGCAGAGGAACTGCGGGGAAAAAACAACTTTTGATCACTCAAAGCCAGAGCTTGTCATCAGACTAGAAGAATGGCATGTCATTATTTTTATTAGGAAATATGTATTTTTACACAGACCCAGCACCAACCAAAGATGGTAGTAATTTGGGTGAAGTAGCAGAAGGAAAATGATGTTGCTGCTAATTTGCCTGATGTAAGCAAGGCGTCGGGTGACTCGGGGGATGTGTTCTATTATTGAAATCGTTGAGATTTTTGAGGAACTTATGAATACTATTTAATATGCCTCCAAAACAGCAACAGATAGGACATACACACACTTTACTCTACGAACATGGCCGATAATTTGGCTGAAAATGACCTGAGCATGGGTTTTCTTGTCCTCCATCATGACCTCGTCGAATGCTGCAGATTTGCTTGTTCCTTGCTTTGAGTTTGGTTGGTATTTAAACGGCATCAGTCAAGATTTTCTCTAAACCTTTAACTCAGCTCCAAATGAGCTCTTGGCAGGGCCACTGTGTTGTTTCCCATGTAATCCTTGGGAAGTGTTGCTGCATATGACAAGCAAAAAGAATACTGTAAATCCCGACCTCCTGTCTATCTCACTTCAGGGAATTGATCTGTGCATGGCACCATTCTTCATCTCAAGGCGGTGCGCCTATTTCTGAGATTCTATGCCCTAGTTTTTGGAGGACACCTGAACCAAATGTTTCTTTGTTCAGTTCTTTTCAACTTGAACAAAATGACTGGCACTTTTTTGTCAAAACAGGAGACCAGTTATTAGATTCTTACTGCACTTCATCACATATTAACTAAATGGTTGTCAGGGCAGTGCATAGTAATTTAAGTTAAAACCTTATACTTAAAAAGAAGCTCTCACATCTATTCCGTAATGATTATTGTCGCGTACAATGGAGTTTTTTTTTTTTGCTTGTGACCCCTAATACAAATGACCTTGGCACTCGTTACAGGTTGCATGTCCATGATTTTGGAGCAGTTGGATTCAGAGTGTTTCCTTTCATACATTGTTTCATTTCAATGAATATTGATAGTTTGTCTCATTTTAGGGATGTATAGAATACATTTTTTGTGTATTTGCCTGAGGTGTTTATCATTGCCCTCCTTGTTCGATTCATTATTGTAGCTAGTGGCTATATAGATTTTAATGCCTGAGGAAAGTCTACGACTGAAAAGTTGCATTTTTCAATAAATGCAGTGTTGAAATTGTGCAGGAATCCAGCACTTTGTGCTAAAGAAGCTACCAGAGAAAATGACTTTGATCTAGTCGAGGTACACATACAGAAGCTTCTCACTACTTTGTTCAAAATTGTCATTTGGCTGTAGGTATAGCTACTTTAAATCATGATTATTACACAGCTGTGACAAGCTACTATATCCCCAAAACTGATTAAAGCAAATGATGCAAATTCTGGTGCTTGGTTAATGTTCAGGAACAACAACAACACAGCTATCCAGGTCTTATTGCTGCCCTTTTTTAGGTGTTCTTTGCATTTTTATACCTTTTCTTTTTTGCCTCAAGAGTAAGATAGGTCATTACTGCACTTAGATTCAAATGTAAAAGCTTTCAAAAATTAGGGGCCATCATTCCGCTGTGGTAATTTCACCAATTTTATGTTCTTTCTCTCTGTCTTTCACAGGTTACTGCTCTAACACACACACACACACATGCCCACAGACACACACGTCCGCCAAGTCATAATCTTTCTTACTGCATCTAGCGATATGAGGAAAGCTGACTTTTCCACATCAAGATGAGTGGGGGGAGGAGAGGCATTATCAGCCCCAGAGAAAGATAAGAGTTACGTCGGTGGGCCAGGAGTCCTGTGTAAAAATCCAAAGGTCACCCGAGCTTGACTTCACACCACCCGACATGGAGACACTGAAGGTCAGAGAGATTGAAGGGGCAATCCATTCACAAGGATGGCAACCACACCTTCAGCTTCTCCCAGGTTTTTATCCCCCGAAGCGACATGTTTGCAAGATTTTGTGGGTTTCTTTTTTCTGTTTATGCCAGATTATTCACAGGAATTGTTTTTCTCAGTAGAGAGGAGAAAATTACAACTATTACCCATTCAGAAAGGTGACCAAGAGAATGAGAGAGGCAGCGACAGTGAGTAAAGGTACACCTGCAGCAGAGCACTGAACCCTGGTAGTATCAAGTAGCATATTAATTCTAGCGGAGCACCCTGGATAAGTGGGGCCCCTGGGCACTGCACACTGGATATAACCATGAAGCTACTGCAGTCGATAACATAATAAAATATACAGTATAATGCTAAGCTGTGAAATGGATGTAAACAATCCAGCAGCAAAGACAATAATGAAGATGGAAATAGCAAAGTGTAAGTTATGAGTTTATTCAGCTTGTAGATGAGGAATCACCAGTACATAAGGCGCTTATTTGGGTAGAAATTGGAATGTGACTGACTTGAGCCTTGCAGGCTTTTACAAAATTAAATTCTTGCAACAATCTGAAAACAACAATCAGTTCAGAAAACGACTTCCACATATGGTAACACAGTCGATTTCTGTATTAGTAGCAATTACATTTTCACATTTACAACTTCAATAATAGCCCATAAAATCTTACATTTTGTACCTTCACTTCAGGCATGTAGTGTTGTAGTGTAGTGGGGGTTTTTTTTAGACCTACAGTATGGACCATTTACTCCTTTAGTGCAGTTTGTTTGTGCAGCATAGGTCATTCAAAACAAATAAATAACTGCAATGAAAGGTCTGACAGTGCAGGTCTCAGTCCTCCTCCAAGTGTATTGTGCTGTGATGCAGTTTGTCAGGAGCGGGAATGCAATACAAACTCCTACAGTTTGTAGAGGACAAACTGTACATGTACTGTCTTAGAAATAGCCCACAAAACATTTGGTTTCCATGGGTAAAAGATGGATGTTGACATCTCATAGCCGGCAGTCCCTCATGTCTGAAAAGCCTGGCACACGAAAATTAATTGAGGGCAAATTGAAGTCCGGACCAATGATCATATTCAGCTATTTCTTCCCAGTGCTTTCTACTGCTCTGATCAGCAGAGCGAGTGAAAAACAGGCAAGACCATAATGCTTGCCAAAAGCCAGTTCACAGTGGGCGCTGGACTCCACCAAGGCAGTCCGTTATCGCTTAATCTGTTTGTGACTGGACAGAATCTCTAAGCCGAAGGGTGGACAGCACCCAGTTGGGTAATGTCAGGATGGCAGATGATGTAGTTCTGCTGGCCTAATCGACCTGTGACTTTGCACCGGGGACGTTTGCAGCCAGATTCGAAGTGGCAGGCACTCTCAATTCTGAGGCACTCTGCTGGGGGAAAAAAGTCTTGTTTATGAGTTGGGGTAGGATGAATTGGCAAAGATCAATAGGCAGATTGGTGCAGCATTGGCAGAAATGCCTGCATTGTAGTGGCCTGTGAAGAGTGAAGTATGAAGGTGAAACTCTAGATATGTCAGTCGACTGACCTTCCAACCTTCACCTGTGATCATGAACTTTAGGTACTGACCAAAAGAATAGGATACAGCCAACTAAAAATGAGCTTTGTTTTCAGGGTGACCATTAAGGGGCTCACCATTAAATACGGTGTAAGGAGCTTGGGCATGTGGAATGAGCTAATTTGCATTCAAAGAGGCCAGTTGAAGTTCAGTATGTCCTACCGGGAAGAGACCCCAAGGCAGTCCCAGAACAGGCTGAAGAGAGAATATGTCCCATTTGGTTTGGAATCTGCTTGGGATCCCCCAGGAAGCAGTTATGGAGAAAGGCATTAGGGGTTTTGTTGGCCTTCAGTTGGCTGGGTGAATGGATGAATCCATCAAGCTTACTTACAGGGCCTCTGTTACCAAAACTCAATTCCATGAGCTATCTACTGGTGATTCCTAGCTTTTATTTAAAAGCACTGGTTTGCATTTAATCAGACACTGTAAGCTCAAAAAAAAAAATACAAAACACAACAGATTGCATTTTCCTCTGATTTGAACCAAACAAAAACTAACTGCAGTTTTAAATGCCTCTTCAGTTGGCTGCACCACATTCTTCAGATGTCTTTAGTTCCTGTCCATTACCTATAGCATCACTCCCAGCTTGAAGACATTTGCCACACAGTGCGGAGCCATTAGGAAAGAAAAGTTCTCCAGGGGTTAAAGCCCCTCTTGAGTTTTCTCAGTCTCTCGTCCTATGACCACGCATCGTGTCGGCTGAACCTAATCTGACAGGATGCTAATAGACTGTCTAATTAACATAATGTCCACCCATTAGGAGTGGTTAACCTTTGACTCATCACACTGACAGGGATAATGGGAGGATCGGAAAGAAGCACATTGATGCTCATGCCCTGTGAACTCGTGTTATTTACATATCAATTCCACACTTGAGTCTGCGCACATGGATGGGAGTGGTCATATCTTTGATAAAATAAATCTTTTGATATACACACATGGACGTATTGCCAATGTCCATGTCACTGCACCCAGAGGTTCAGTCCTTAAACTACACTATCAGCTTGGGCCACCAAAAATGAGATGAGCACAGAGTGGTCAGGCAGTCCCCATTTCACCTCACAGAACCAAACCTTGAACTTTGGTTCGCTCCCGTACGCACGCATGCTACATACACAGCCCACAAACATGTGTGTGTCCTCGCCGCTGATCCGTCATGATGTCTCATTGCACCTCATTTCCTCAGACCCCTGCTTCTTTCTAATTGAGGCGGCAGCGAATACAATTATGGTGAGAATCATCCCGGACTGATGTGAGGACGGATTAACGGGATTAAGAAGATAATCTGCTGACCCTCTGGCCCCAGCGCCGTATGAGGCTGGGAAGGCAATTTGAAGCAGTGAGAAGAAGAGATAGGGGGGCTTTAATGAGCGAGCTGACGAAAGCCTCTGACCACCGAGAGGCTCGCTTGGCGTGCTGCAGGGGGATTACTTTCTGCAAGACGCCCCTCCACAATCTCACCTGACCCCTCACATCTTCCCCCCCCCCGCTGCTCACACACTCACCACTCACTCCGTCTTCAAGGATGTTCAGGAACAATCCCAGTGCATGTGCTCATAAAGGCTGCTGCTTCATTAAAACTGCATCATACATGCTGTGTGAGGAACAGAGCCCCAGTTGTTGTACTGGATGTCTTTTAGATTTAGTGCCTGTTTGAGTAATGCAGGTTCAGACGTAGGGTATACTGTATAATGGATAAATAAACTCACTTAACCAACTTTTGAAATTGTGAATTGAGTTCACCATCCCTTGTAGGCTGACAGTTAACCCGGGAAAAGAACTTTAATGGTGACATCATACTGTACATAAAGGCTTAAACAAACAAATTTCCATCCCATCAGTATGTCTATCAAGTCATAAATCTTCCCTTACAATTATTATTAACTATGGCTAACATGGCTAACATGTTAGAAAACAGTTACCAATTGAAACATCCAGGAGACAGGTAGCATCCTTAGCTTCCATTTGGAGTTTTATTTGTGTCCAATATTCACTCTTCTTTTAGCTCTTCTTCTTCACCAACTCCTGAGGCAAATGTTTGGCCCTTCAGCTGCTAAAACACTCCACAGTTTGCTGTCTGCCTGTCTGCCTGCTGTTTGGTGCTGGGTAGGTGGTGTTCAATGGGTGTGTAAGAGCTTTTTTGTTTTGCTGAAAACACTGTGAGAGAGGTAAGAGTGAACTAAAACAGTAGATGTGCGAGCCGTAAAACCAAAATACATAAATTGTATTTCATTCATTCATTCATTCATTAACCATACTGCTTATCCCGAAGGGTCGCAGGGGGGGGCTGGAGCCAATCCCAGCTAACATTGGGTATTTGTTGGTTTAATGTGTGCGGATAGAGGTTATAACAGTAAAGAGGCTTAAGAAAAAGTTTAATCCCATAGTTTTAAAGCGTTGCATAATTGATGAGAAGATCCGGACAGCTTAAAGTCCTAATTGTGGTGTTAAATTAATGACAAAATGACCCCATAAACTGTGCAAACAAATAAGTTTTACAACTCCTGCGTGACCGAGGCAACTGGCAGACTGTAGAAGTTACTTATGGATGCAGTCAGAACAAAGTTAGCAGTGCCACACACCTACACATAAACAAATATGCTTCGATTAGACCCCGGCAGTGTGTCAGGTCCCTGTGGTTTTCTTATAGTTATAAAAAAATTCTGCACTGTTCTGAAAGTGCTGAGAGACAGGTGCACCCGAATGGCCACCATCAGAACAAAAGATTAGAAAAACATAGTGTGTTCCGGTTTTGATCTTCAGACGGCAAGTGAGATTACCTCTTATCTTTTGTCCTGCGAGTAAAGTATATTTAAAATGTATTTTCAGCATATGACCTGTCAGGAGTTATTCAGAATAAACCCTTTTAATTTAATAGCTGTGATGCAGTTGTTGATCTACGGCACTCTGGATCAATGGACTGAGATTAAAAATGATGTTTAATTCATGTTTGATGGGTATAAGTGACGCTTTTGACTTAAGCTGCGAATCATCGTCCCTTTGCTTTCTAACAGAACTGTCTAATAGCACAAGAATGAAAGGCTTTCTTTCAGAATAAGATTTCCATCCTTTGACACCTGTCTTGCACTTTTCAAAGAGTGATAAGTGCTTTTATGACAAAATTAATAACACGTTTAGTGGCAACAGTAGTAACAGTATTGAGTATTCAATGATGAATCCGATGGTCAAAGAAAAGTTGAGGGTTTACACAAACATAAGACAAATTTGCCTTTAAGGCTGTTAATGTCTATAAAATGTCATGAAAATGACATTTTGCAGGGTCTGAATCTGCATTTGGGAGCCCTTTTGTGTCCATTTAGGAGGAGTTTCTTCTTGGACATCATCAAAACTTCACCCGCATGGATATCCGCCGTGCTGGATGTACTTGACTTTTCTTGGTTTGTTTTTGCTTCTGCATGTACGTTTTTTTGACGTGGCTGCTGCGGCGTCGGCCATTCCTTCACATCTTCGGCTCACAGCTTCGTGAGTAAATCCAGAATTTTAAGCAAAAGTTTGAACCGGGCATTCTGGGGCCAGCGGTCAGCGCGACTGTCATGCTATTGTCGAAGATTGTCATTCAGTGGACTGTTATGAGCAAGATTGTGAGTCACTTCACTTTGTCGTCCAACCAAATTCATTCAGTGGTGAAACATGATTTGTAAGAAAACTATTACCAAAAAGCCCTTTGCTTCAAGCTAATTTGCAACCGTGGCATAGCAAGAGAGAAAGCCGCCACGAGCACTTCCCACAAGCATCTGTTTGTAGCATACAGCCCTCGCACACTATCCAAATACAATTAGGCAAGGGATTTGTATTTGATTAACGTTGTGGAAGTTGAGTCGACTCCAAAGATATCAGCAGGCGCCTTGTCGATTTGTAGCCTAGCCCGGCAGAAAGATACAGCAGGTCTGAATGTGTGGGGAGACTATGTGTACGCTGTCTGTGATTTTTATTAGCAAGGGCTCCAGTGATTCCTCTATCTGTTGTCCACATTGTGTGCTGACTCAGGAGGCTGTCCTGGGGTTTCTCAATCACAGCCTCTGGATGGAGCGACTGGTTCTCCCCTCTCGCCCAAAGATAGGACGGACTCACACGTTTTCCAATAAAGTGTTAAACAAGTGTGCCTTTTAGCCATTAGCCCCCCCCCCCCCCATAGACATACACTCTTACGCTCTATTTGTCTCTCTCATGAATATACAGCGCTCACAAGTTGATATAGTGCTTCTGCTTGTACATCAGCACACAGTGAAACCAGTGTTGTTATATTAAATGTGCCATTATTTGAACTCAGTTTTTGACCTCTGTCTTGATCGCCTGAGACTTGCCAGATCATCCCTAAATTTGATGCAAAATGACAGTTTGTGAGCTTAAGCAAGTGTTTTGTTAGCTTAAACCTACTGTAACATGTGGGACACAGGACGTAAACATGGGTCACCGCTGTCAAACTCCTGCGCGGCACGAGGACGCCGCACTGTCTGGATTGCACGTAACATTCCCCGTGAATGACCTTTTCCAGGTGCTTGGCAAAGCAAATTCAGAGTACATAAAATTATTTTGTACGAGACTGGTTTGCATGTTTTCACGTTCTCCTTGTTTTGCTCCAGAATCAGTCCAGTTTGAATCGCCAATTCCCACAAGGAGGGATATTTGTTCTGCAGATGTATGCAAACTGTGCTGTTGACCTGTTTTGTTTTGTACGTAGGTGAAAGAGCAGAGAAGGTCACAGAGCAAATATTCAAAGGGCAACAGAACATAAACATAAACATAGCATGCACAAGTTCTCAAACTCAGATACTTTGCTGTGCCTTAATAATGTTTCAGTTCAGGCTCCATGAAACGGCATGCTGGAGGTTGACAGTCTGAGCATGCTCTGAAGGGGACCACCATCTGGAAGTCCCTTCTAGGCTGACAGACGTGCAATTTATCTACGCCTACATCACTTTGGACCATTTACTGTATACACACAACTTTAAGCATGTGTCATTTTTCTGAATGAACAATGTTCCAGCAGCTCTGCTCTCTGTCATTTGCTTAAAAGCACCCATGCACCACATTAATCATAATAATCCCACTTTTCTTGCGTTGAATATAAAGTGTGTTTTGTGTTAGGGAAGTTGCTGAGGCAAGCATTTTTTTTTTTTTACTTGTTTGTCACCGCCTCAATTTCACCAAATACACAATGTTTTCTTTTCACTCGAGAGAAAAGGACACTTCAAGCAATGATGTGCATAGCTCTGTTTGTTCATGGAAGTGTGTAGCTTACTTCCAGGCAACGTTATAATTTATAGTGTGACATATTATCGAGGGAGCTGATATTTTGACATGCAACATATACCCACTCACTCCTCGCTTTAAGAGGAATACGTAAAAACATGCCCTTTATTCTTTGGGGAGATCTGTAGCGATGAGAAAAATGTTAATATATTTTGAAAGACGGGAACAAAGCGTGGTGGGCTTCCTCGTCTCTCTGCCATATTGCAGGTCAATACTCTACATGTGTGTCAAATCCCAGAAGGAATGGCAAGATTTGAAAATTTTTTTCAAATCTTGCCATTTTCCTTCACGTGTATTTTTTAAAGTGTCCCAGCAAAACAGCAAGAAACCGGATTGAACATCGCACTTCATTTACACTCATTCAGATTCCTTATGTGAATTCGCAGCGTGATTGCATAGGCACAGCAATTGTGAATGCGTCATTGGATTTCCTAATTAATTCAAACATTAATCATTTGGCTTACATGTGCCTAAAACTTGGTCACAATTACGTTTTGCAATGATCAAATTTGCCTTCAAGATCTCGGCAAATGTAAATACACTCCTTTGTTGTAAATACTGCCTTTATTTAGTAGTGGAATAAGTACTGCAGAGGCTGCAGTTAAGAAGCCGGAATGCAACAAAGTTATCTATTGTAGCTGGTCGAGATGGAGCCACTTTATATACTGCTGAGGAGGATAATCCTTGATAATTCGTCATCCGTGGGTTTCGTATGTCAAATATTAATCTGCAAAGTAACAACAAAAGCTGTCGGATAAATGTAGTAAAAAAAAAGTGCAATATTCACTCTGACATGTTATGTAGAAGAAGATTTTAATTCTAGCCTAATATCATACTTAAATGCAGTCCTTTACTAAATACACAGTTACTTTACTGCTTGAAATGAAAAGTGCACATTATGAATTCCAGAATGTAAAAAAAAAAACCCCCAAAAACACTTCTTTGCAAGTGAAGATCGAGCGTTCAAAATAAACTGTAAAATAAAAAGTGTTAACAATGCAGAAAGGCCCCTTTAATTGAAACATTATATTACTGAATATTATTACAGGTATTAAATCAAAAACCCCTGTTGCACTTCATGCCCTCCTCACTGGGGCACTCAGCTTATATGATTCAGCTGGGCAGCAACCATTGTCCTGGCTGCCCTGCCGCCTATGGGCTTTGTAGTCCTTTAACAGATGCCATGATGGGTGGTAGTCCTTGTCGCACCCACCGAGAGGGACTGCGTCTCCCCTCACAAACTCTCAAATGAACATAGTCAGGTAAAAGCTTTCCTTCCCTCTGAAATGTAGTGCAGTAGAAATATAAAATGTAAATGCTACAGTTACATTCGAATTCCTCAAAGTTGTTCTTAAGTCCACTGCTTCTAAATGCACTTAGAATCCACCACTGCACCAAGCTGTGGGAGACATTAATGGACTCGTAATTTGCAATTTGTGGTAGGCCTATTTGGTAAGCGAGGGGATAATACAGTGCTGACAAGACTTGTGAGTGAGCAGGGCCATGCACATTTGTTGAGCTAATGTGATGAAAGCTATTCGTCCCCCACGCAGTAAAATCGAGGGAAGACGGCACTGAGACCCCATCAGACATTGCATTTTGCCACAATGTGAAAACATTCTGGCAAAACGCAGCTCCTGTCCTGACGTAGGCGTTACAATCGCAGGTCAAACTGCTGCACCCCGCGTGTTATTGATTAAACCTGAAGTGAGAGACGCACTTGTTTAAGCTTTGCCGAGACCTCAACAATTATCTATTTGTGCATGTGACTCCGGCGCTATGCCCGCTCTTCAATATGGCCATTTAGCTTGGCTGCTAAGGCAACGGGCTCGCTCGGGTGACAGCTGTGATGGCGGCGCTATCGCTGACAGTCTGACTTCAAGAGAGGCCACAAGTTCTCCCACTTGGTGCAAAACACTTTTTTCCCCCCCAGCACAATGGACAATGCAACATTCTGCAACAGTGAAGTGTTTGCTGTGAAATGGACTGTGCCTTTTAAATACAGTTGGACATACCCGGACGGTACTTATGTTATTATTCATTTAAAGCAAGTGGGAATTGTGCCCTTTTAAAGCAATGTAAGGATGCAAATTATAGTTTTTCGCAGACTCAGCAGTCTGAAAGCGTGATGAGTTGACATGCTCTGTCTGACTGGCATTAATGTAATTTGACCACCACTTTGATGGCATGAATGTTGCAATGTAAGCAGCGCAAGTCCCGTCCCGGCCACCCATTTCCTACATGCAAAACCACACACAAATATATAAAAACAGACACAGTCAAAGCTACAGCTCCAGAAGACCAAAGCACTCAAAGGAAGCTTACATGAAGTCGGAGAGAAGCTTCACAGCAGACCACACATTTGCACAATCTCGTTTTATAAATGCCGAATAGTTCAAGTCAAGAGTATTTCACACGGGGGGGGAGGGGGGGGGGGGCTGGATTATTCGGCTTTGACTCCTTTTTGCGTCGTCGCCGTCCTGTTAAAGGGCAGGGGAGACATTTTACATTACCGGACAGAAAGAAGTTTGAACTTTGCTATTACGACGGCTCGAGGAGCCACACTGTTAGAACAATTAAAACCATACATTTCTGTCACAGAAAGAACTGACGTGGAATTGCACAGCTTGCGCTCGTTGCGAAGATGAAAAATTCTGCAATTCATTTTCTTTCATAACGATCCCACCGTTCAGCAAGGGAGAAACTGGGCGAATATTAAACGGGTCTCAACAAAATGATGCAGTACTCTGAGTTTAAAAGTGACAATGGGTGGTTAGTAATTACATCGATTAGAGATTCCCTATTCCTGTTCAGCATCGTTGGGCTGACCATAACAAGGTAAAAATACACATGTGCTTTCCAGCCGGGCCTCACTGGGAAATGATCGTTGCTCTCCATTTTCACAACATCCCAGTTTCCACTTAGCCAGTTTGACACAAATTGCACTGTAACGAAATCCTGTTAGCCAACAACTCACCTCTAGACGGCTGTTAGGCAGGTTGTGACTTCTCCTTATCTGCCGCCGTTACCTTCATTGCGCCGGTGTGTCGGGCGACTGTGGGGAATTACAGCCACGGAGCCCTTTTGACACGTGTCCATCAGGGAGCGCAGAAATATGGGTCACGTCGTGGGCCAAAAAATGAGCTGTCGTTTCCTGATGCGGAACCCGGAGAGAGAGCAACGCGGATTAAAGTCCACGCAGAAATGAGGTGTGATGTTACCTCAGACGTCAATGAATGATTCGGGCTAAATTAGGAGGGTCGTTTTGGCTCAAAAAGAGATGTTTGGTCGGGTTTTCCCCATCGCGAAAAAAACCACTCCCCCAATTTGTTTTGTTATAAAACACGCCATAAAACTCCCATCTGAGGACTCCATTGACTTCAACATGCAGTTTCATTTCCGTTTCCCTGGCTAGGTGGATCGGTGTTTTGACACGTTTGATTCAGCACATTTGCTCCCAACAGGGATGCTTGCAGACATCCCTTACTTTGATGCATGAAAGGTGATGATCAGGACTCATGAAACGTGTTCCCTGTTGCTGCCGTGTGGATAACTTCTTTCAGATGGAGTCAGATATTCCGACGTAGATCAAAACAAGCATCATTTCCTTTCTACTGACTATTTGCCCAACAAATTAACAGGCTCATCTGTGGATTCGTTATTATGAATGACACCTGTCACAGTATTCCATCAGTTGTTAATATAACGGTATTGATTAGGGCAGCTTTAAGAAGTCCTGCTGCTTGAGGAGGACAGTGTCATTTAAAGGTCTCTGTTGGGATGAGGATACAATTGCCATTAAGAATATATGCAAGAGATTGTTTGAAAAATCTAAAAATGTGAGAAGCAATAACTGCTATAGGACTTAAATGGCAACACATTGCAGCGTTCAGTGTCCTGGCCTGTGGAGGCAGTAAAATCAAAGGTTACGTTTAATTAAAAAATTACGTCTGTGACACAAATGCTTAAATTTTTACAGATTGTTGCCCTTGAGGCCAGTTCAGGCCAACGTTTCAGGGAACATTTCAGCGGTCTGACCTGGGCTTTAGGTACTATTTAGGAAAATTGCCCTGATCGGCGCTATAATTGAAAGTCCAAATGTCAAACTCTGATGGTGAACCTGACTACGCTAATCCTGCTTATTGTGCACTGCATTTTCTGTCAGACTGAGTGTGTTGTGATTAAAAGACAGGATGCATCTTGCCGCCGACACCGGGCCTCATGCTAACTGACCATTAGCATTAGCTCGTCGGCTCGCTCCATCGCGAATGACTGGCCCGCCAGGCTACTTCCAACGTGCGAGCGGATGTCGCTTCACAAGTCTTCCTCCCCAAATTTAGGGGCGTGGATTATGCCGGTGATCAGATCTCCAGAGGTTGCACCTCGTCGTGCACAGGTGGCATCCGTCAGGCTGAAGCCAGCGATTTGCCATGTGTTTGCGCAGTCAAAGGGGTTTTGGGGGAATCGGACTTGGGACGCTCTCAAAGGAAACAGCAAGAGGAGTTTAGGAATATTAGAATATGAAAATGTTGAGCGCGGCGACATTTGTCTTACTCTGCGCGCTTGCCTGGAGTTCAGAGATAAACAGGACGTGCTAGTCACAGTTTGGGTTTTATAGGTGGCGGATTCCAGGGGCCCACAGCCGGAAGGGGCCCCCATGAATATTAACCAGACTTCCTAGCTACACTCCTGCAAACTGTGCTGGTGGGGATCAAAGCTGCTCTCCTTCTCCTCCTTCAGATGCGCCACTTTTGATTCCACCTTTGCAGCGCGTTTTTAAATAACCCAGTAAAGTCACGCAAAGCGTCAGCGTGTTTCGCCTTGATTTCCCCTCCGCTTGTCTGCTTCTCGCCAGCTGCTTGTGAGGTTGGTGAGAAGTGATGCTTTGGGGGGGAGGAGGAGGAGGAGGAGGAGGAGGGGAGGAGGTCCTCAGCGCAGAGCGGTGCTCGGTGGACGAGCGGCGAGCGGGAGCGCGCGTACAGGCAGGAAGGGGAAGGCAGGGAGCGGAGGCACGTCAGTCGCCCAGCGGAGCCCAGGACGGCGGATGAACGGAGCCTAGCGTGTGTCGGAGGTTTTCTTTTTTTTTTTTTACTATCAAGACAACGGCAGCTGTCCGGCAGCACGAAACCTGCCGCAACCCCCCCACCCCCTTAACCCACCCGGCCCCCTCCAAAAGAAACAATGATGCTCAAGCTCGTCCATCTCCTCGGGGTGCTCGCCTGCGGCGGCCAAGGTAGGCGCGCGCGTGCGTGTGTGTGTGTGTGCGCGCGCGCGAGAACCTCGAGCTTGGGGGGGGGGGGGGGCGACTTTGTGGACAAGTTGGTTCGCCATCGTGCTCTGCAGACAGGCAGCGGGAGGGAGGGAGGGAGGGAGGGAGAGAGAGAGAGGGGTGGACTGTTTAACTGGACGTTGTTTTGTAGTTGCAGCACGTCCTGCAGGGGGCCAGAATGTTTTCTGACTGAAAAAGGGGGATGTTGACGGGGGACACGCGCTCTGTGCTCCCCGGACAACAAACTCTTATCTTCGGTCATCTAGCACGGCCTTCCCTCGTTGTTGTTGTTGTTGTTGTTGTTGTTGTTGTTTGTGTGTTTTTGTTGTCCTTTTTATTTATTTATTTATTTTGTTAACGTTCAGCGTGCTGCGCGGTTGTCGGTGTGCGGGTCCTAAAGACCGGCGGCGCCTCCCAACTTAATCTGGCGTCGCGCGCGGGGGCCATTTACTCCCGATTCCGCGTCTCGGGACCGCCGCGTGCGTCCGTGCGTGCTGCTGCAGAAAGACTGCTGCGCGCGCGGGGGTCTGCGTGACGGTGGGTCGGGGGGTGAAGTTTGGAGATTTGAGCTGCCGGAGGTGACAGCTGAGTGACACTTCCCCGGTAATCGGGGGGTTCGTGTTGAGGCGCGCGGTGATTGTGCGCGGGCCGTGCGGGCCGCGAGGGAGATAAAGATGCGTGTTTCTTGACCGTGTCCCGGTCAAGTGGAGCCGCGCGTGCACTGCGAAACCCCCCCCCCCCAAAAATGCCCCAACTCCCCCGATGTAGCAGCAGTGAGGCGGTTTGAGCTCCTTTTCATTCAAAGCGCTGCAAATAATAATCTGGCGACAAGTTAATCTGCATCGAGGACGAGACGCAAACGGAAGGTCCGCAGACCAAACAGCGAGAAGGGGCCGTTTGTTAGAGGGACGTTTCTCTTGCAGTGTGGGGTCCTGGCGTTACAACGGCAGGGGGGGGTAGAGCGCCGCAAAGTGGTGCCAAGAGTGAAGCCACAAGCAGCATGTTGCATCTGATTCAGTCAGACTTCTTTGCTGGTAGTGCTGGTGGGGTGGGGGGGGGGTCATAAATGCATTGTATTATACTCAGTATGCTGCACATAACCCCAGTGTGAGGATGGTGGAAAAATGGCTATTAGTTTTTATAGCAGGTCCCTCTGACACTTAACACTTTGTTCCCGAGGAAAGCTGCATCGCTTATTAGCCGGTAGCTTCCTGTCCACGTGAGGATTATTGGGATCAAGCTGCATCAAATGGTTTAATGTGTTTTTTTTATTTATTTTTTATTTTGTTTCGGCGGTTTGGAGGTTTGGTGGTTTGTGGCATGAAAACAGCAGCAGTCCCTCCAGACTTCATGCAAAGCCGAGTAAGATGCCGTGGGCCACCTCAGCATTTTTAAAAGGTCTCTAGTTTATTGGCAGTTATATTACCACCAGTCAATAGACTGTTGTTATGATAGAGATGAGGAGGAGGAGGATGCCTTCAGTGAATTGTGTATTATTGCAATACCAAGCAAAGAGACATAGGCTATACTGCTATACTGCTATACTATATGCATCAGCTGGCATATTCATTGCTTTGTTACTTTCCCTTTGTTGCAGTAGGGTTACATCACCCAACCAACCGATTTCCGCTCTTACCATGCATTTCATGATAGCAAAGTCCACGCAAATTGGCCTGTTATTAGACAACGCGGGGAACCTGCAGTAATGTGAATTATAAGGCTGGTTCTGAGTTGGAGGGCAGGTACCGGAGCCTGAGTAGGATACTCAATTCTCAGTGCCTTTTTATTACCGTGGGGGCCTTGGAGCTGACACTGTACACCAGCAGAGGTGGGGCTAGAACCAGAACCAGTTCGTGACGACAGCCCGGGTTTGTGGCAGGAATCGGGCAGGTGGCCAGTCTCCTGCCACGCGGACTCTGCAGATATCCTCCGCTCTACCCGCTCTGGGTCCTGATGGGAAAACATGCTTTTCAAGTCCCAGCTCACGGTCTGCCCTGCACTTGAGTGTGCATCCTTGAAAGGTTTATGCATTTGGCTTTTTACTGACGCTCAGGACAATGAATTATATGCTTGCTTGCGCTCACCCGGGACACGCCAATGTGATGTTAAGTGGCGTAATTAAGATATTTCATTGTATCTCTAGGGGGAAATGTCAGCGGCTCAGGGTTTAAAAGATTTATGCCCCTGCGCTTAAGTGTCTCTCATCGCACCCTGAGCCTGGGCTTAAGCATGTGTTTGGGGTTTGCTTACATCCTGTTGTAGTGCTGGTTTACGTCCACGCTCACATGAGCGATTGTAAATGCAGCGGCACACACATTTACACGCACGCTGTACTCAGCCTCAAACTACACCAGTGCTTCACTGGGTAAATATTTATGAGGGTGGTGCAGATATTTGTTTTCTCTTCACAAGTTCACACCGCCATGTCTTTACAGGAAGCACATATTGCTCTTGGCCAAATCTATACCTCAAAAAGTTTCCGCTTCCCTGTGCCTTGTGCCGTGCTGACAACTTGATGCTGGAACAATGCTGCAGTTCTTAGCACCACGCGACGCCAGTCACAAGCTCCTTTTCAAGACATGCGAAGCCGCTCACAGAAGTAATGGCCTGTGTTGTGGTCCTGCAAGGTGAAATTGATTGCGTTATTTGATTAATGGACCAGGACGGAGAGTATAAATATAGAGAGCCGGTGTATATATGAAAATGGAATCGCCCCCTCGAGGCAGCCACATATGAGAAATCAATTTAAGGAACGACAAGAGTCAGCAGGTCTCTGAATTGTACAAAGGGCAATCTCAGTGTTATGGATATGCTATTTATTTGCCTCCAAGCTTTTGATTTCTCATGTGTGCCCTTTAGCACTCGATCCACCGAGCCCAGGCCTTAGCATTACATTTGCACAATGCATATAAGGCGCGAGGAGAGGTGCGTTCGAAAACACCTGGATACACGAGAAAAGCACTGCCGAGCATCTGTGCTGCAGAGTTGTTGTCAGCTTGCAGAGAATGAAATGGCAGGAATAAGACCGGGAGGAAATGAGCAGTCGCTTTGACATACGACATCGCCATATTTTTCTAACTCCTACCTGCATATGTTCCAGTCTATTTCCAAACTCCGAAACTGTAGAACTAGTCAATGATTAAAGAGTAGGCTGTGTGACTACAGCTTTGTCCAAATGCTCGGTTTCAGCACTTCCAGGAAATCATGTGTATTCCTCTACCGGCCCAGGGACCAGAATGACCTCACAAAGACAAAAATTAACCGCAACAACCACAAGTAGACACAAAATGAGCATAAACAGATGCCAAAGAAATCACACTAACTCCACTCTTACATGTCGGCGCCCAGGGACCTATTGTATGATGATCCATCCATATATGTAGCTTCTTCTTTGTGAAGTTTAGGTGTCAGATTCAGTGCAGTACCTTTACAGAAGTGACCTGCCGTGCTCAAGGGTAGCTTGGATGGCTCTGTGTGCAAGCTTTGGAGTCATCAGCTTGCAGCTCAGTTAACAGGATTAGCATCAGGGATTATGAGAACTGAGCGGCAAATATATTCATACTTATTTTAAGACGCATTGTCTTTTAGTGGCACATTTTCGGGCTTCTAATGAACCCAGGCAAGAGCAGAGGTGCTGAGGAGACGGATGACATTCCAACGAGCTCCAGTAGGTGAAAATTGGCATTTGGTTTTGAAGAACCTTTAGGTTATTTGCGAAGCTCGGAGCAACAGCAGCAGCATGTTCAATAATGGCCTCTGCCAACCTCAGTCTATTTTGACTCAAATTACCCATTATTATCATGGAAGTGACTAATGTTCTCCTCAGGGAGTCTCTCTCCCAACCAGAAGCCAAGAAAATGTAGATACACTAAGCACTCGGGATCCCTCTTGTAGGAAGAGTTTGGCACCGCACTTTAATATTCTATATTCTGAATCCCAGAAAGCGGGAGATTTGGGAAGGACGGAGTGAGCGGTGAGAAGATTTATACAGAGGGAGGGAAGAGATTGTGTTTAAAAATTCATTCAATTCAAGTGAATCTGATTGCATCTCGTTAAATTGCATTGCCAGAGATTGAATCAAACTCTGCGGAGTTACACTGTGCCAAAATTAATAAAATGTAATTGAATCCTGTCGAGATGGAATCAAATTAGGCCAGAGTGACGTGATTGGAGGAGGCAGCTGCTGCATGTTGCCGTGTGCTGCTGCGGGTTTGTCTACTGTTTTACATCAGTTTGGTGCTGGCCAAGCAGGAGACCCTTTGGCTCCTGCTTATGTGTGTCCTGCCAGTCTAAATGCCAGTCTAACTAGCAGGCTAATAGGCAGAGCCACGATGCCAGGGTGACAACGGAATTAGTGGGCACGCTGGCTGACGGACAGATGGGTGGGGGGGGGGGGGGGGTGGGGGGGAGTGGTTGC